>UXGD01001081.1:0-40114 GCA_900474315.1 Torymus auratus | reverse complement strand
CCGTAATCCCAAGCACACCCCGGCCAATTAATAACTGCCGAATCTCTCGCAGGGCGCGTACAAAGTTCTGAGCGCGCGAAAAACAGAAAAAAGCCATAGTCAAACGACGCCGTAACAATAACAATACAGCCCATCGAGACTCGGCAACAGCAGAACAGCTTTGCCTCGTACGAGAGAGAGAAAAATGGCCGGGGAGAGAGAGAGAGAGGTCGTTAGATTATATTGCGCCATACGCGGCATAACGAGGCTCGCGCGTGGATATCGACCGCGTAGGGTAGGGCAGAGGTGGAAGTTACATGCGCGCTCGTTCACGTATTTTTATCGCGCAAGAGAGAGAAAGAGAGAGAGTTCGTAAGCGCGGCGGTGCATTATAAAAATATACGTGACGTGGCGAGCGCGCGCCTTTGTTTTTTACGTTGGAGGTGGAGAGAGATAAGGGTTACGAGGAGGTTCAGCTCGTCGCTTGTACTTTTTATGCTAGAGCTAGGGTGAGGTGTGAATGGGAATGAGATTCGATTTGAAAACTGTTGAGCAGAGGCGGTGTTTGAACTCAATTAGGTGCAAAGACTTGAGAAAGTTTGCGAAACTCGGTGGTTTCTTCTTGTGGGCGTTCGAGGCGCTTGTGAATTGTTTATGTGCGCTTAGATCGATATTAATGGCGTAGAAAGTATAGTGGAGAGGTGAAATATGAGGTTAATATTTATAAATAGTTATAGGTAAATTTATTTCACCGTAGTTCCTCTTTTTACGGACGGATAAATGAGCAATACGTTGAGCTTTGTGGAAAAAAAGGAGTTTTTATACGGTCGTGGAAAAGTTCATTTGAATATTTTATAATTTTTTTTTTTTTTTGCGAGATAGGAGGTATTATTTATTCAGATTATAACGCGATATTATTCTATTCTGAATGTTTAATACACGGAATATATTTCCGAGGTTTCATTTGTTTACAAAGAATTGTGCGGTAGTACGTCAAAACGATGTTTGAACTCAATTAGGCGCAACGACTTTAGATAGCTCTGAGTGATTGAGGCGTTACTTTTATGTGAATAACCGAATTAGCAGATATACACTTCTGTTACTTAACATGCACACCTCTGTTTATTCGTTTAATTAAAAGTTTCTCGGAACGAATGTATTTAAATGACAGAATAAAAACGTATGCACTCGTTTAAACATCAAATACAACGAGGCTTTAATATAATGTTACATTTACTTTATAAAATGTTACATTCGAGTTGATTGACAAATTTTTAATAAATTTTTACGAACCATTAATAAATTGTTCATATTTACAAAAAATTTCCACGAAATTCAATTAACCGTTTATATACTTGCCGTAAACAACTCCGCGAAATAACTTACTCTGTTCCCTCTCTTGGTGTATGAATGACTTCCCACAGTATACGTAAACTCACAGCGAAGAGAGAATTTTTAAGCGCCTATAAGTGTGCGCAAGTATAAGCGCTCGCAGCGAAAGGAACATATTCGGCATTTGCATGGAGATTGAGGCGCGCTCGCTCGAGTGCGGCGTGTATAGAGTTTCCCCTATTATATATCCATTAGCTCGTTTTAAAAGCATATATAATGGATAATTGAGAGTATCGCGAGAGTACAAACGAAGTTGAAACTCTGCGTTAAATAGGTGGCTTTTTTGTGCGAGCTCTCGCGTATGTCAAGAGGTTCGCGATAATTAATCGGAATGTTAATTCAATCGAACGATTTAACGAATAGTTTCGCGCATTATTGCTGAAGAGTCCCGGCGTTTAATGGGAAGTTTCAATTTTCTATTCGGGAAAATTCCGGGGTAATTTTATAGTTGAGAGAGTTCTGAAATTGCATGGATATGGAAGAGGGTAAAAGGTGGATGGTACATCGTAGTAACTTTACAATATTATTATATATAACGTAACATGAATTTTGCAGTGAAATGAATTTATATAATTTTACGATAAAGTTTGATTAATACTATAAATAGTTTAGGTTATTTGTGATAACGATTACGTTGTAAAGTATTTTAGCTATTATTTCAAAATAAATATATAGAAAATCTACTCAGTTCTTTACAGAAACATATTTAATCAACATCTAATGAGCTAACACAAATCTATTTCTTTACACCCCAAAAAATAAATCTATATTGAAAAATCCATCAACCACATTATTAGCTAATAAACCAAAATCACACAGCATAATTAACACCTATTACTCCGCACTAAATACCCAAGTTTTTCCGCACACCTCCGAAACTTTCACCAACTTCTTTCTAAATAATGACTATACTCCAAACGTAGAAAAGCACCCCTACCCCTGAACTTCCCTCGTCGAAATAAATGCTCCCCCTTAGACCCAATATTACAGCACAAAACAGAGCGCCCTTGTCTGAAACTTCTCGGCGGGGGAAACCAATTACCTCGAAACTCCGCGCGCGCTCTCGGAAAGAGGTTACGCAGCAGCAAATCGAATAATCCCATAGCGACTTACGTTACAACACAACAATAACGCAATCTCATCGAGAGCTAATGACGTGACAGCTAGATATCTCCTCATCCTCTTGCTTTATATCTCCCACATATATATCGTACATCTTACGTACCTGACGGTGTAGTACTCGAAGAAGGCGACCAGTATCTCCAGGGATCGAGTGACTGCGGCCCACATATTTCGCGCGCTCTCGCGACCAAGATCCTGCGCACACAGAGAGAGACAAGACACGGGCTCGCATTATATATGAGAGTCTCGGTATAACAACCTATGCGCTCGCCGCACCGCGCCGTGGTCCTATAGTCGAGTCTCACACGAGGCGCTCAACAAGTTGCGAGAGCGCAGCGCCGGAGACTTGGACTATATAACCGGCGGGTTTCAGTGGTATGTATGTATATACCTTGCCGCTGTATAGCTGGTCTTTAATGGTCGCAGGTCATATGCGGATTAAGGGCTCTGCCCGTGGGTTTATGCGACGAGTGCGGAAAAGGTTCTAGAATAAATCACCTCGTTATGCCACGTGCAGTGTACTATCTTTTGCGTTTTCTCTTTATTCTGTACGTATCGTATGAGGGAATGATGATTTTTGCTGTTTTAAATGCGGCAGAAAATAAGGATGTTATTAAAATTAGTATAAATTGAAAAGCGCGGGCTTTTCAGAGAATCGCCGTGGCGTAAATATTCTATGAAAATTATTGTGTATTCATTTGTTATGTTGGCTAACGCAAATTTTTGAATATGTTTTCCATTCGAACGATAATAACAATGTAGCCATTTACAGTGAAATCGAAAATTTCCCAGATATTTTAATTAGAGCAGTGAAACACAAAGAATGTATTTATTATTTATTGTTTCATCTTATATAATGAAATACAATTTCGAACCATCAGCAGTACGATTTTATTGGGCATTCACAGAATTCACATTTAGCAAAAGCATCGCTTTAAAAAAAAATCGTGAATTATTTGCACCTAACAAACCGGGTTTCCACTTAATTGAGAAAACTTTAATCAAATAAAGTCTCGTCAAAAAGAAAATGAAATTCTTTGGGATACTCAGCGCACGCTTATAAATAAATAACGAATTTTACGAATACCCCCAATTATTTTTCAAATGCAACTTTATTGCATTCCGCGCGATTAAGCAAAGTCATTTTGTCGTTCGATAAAGCACATTATTAATATACAGAAAATGAAATATTTCGCGATATTTAATTTCATCCCCCCCACACACACACAGAGCCGAACGAAAATATTCCAATTAATTCCCGTCGAATTCCACCCTCGAGTCGGCAAGGCATTCCACTCGGCTTCCATAATTATCAAAAATCAACTGCCGCTGCTAACGAGGCTAATTTCCCTCAGCCTCGATAAACATTATTTTCCAGTCAATGAAACAAAGTGGAGGAGGAGGAGGAGGAGAGATGGCCAATGATCGGTTAGCTGCGAAGCGAGTCGTGGCGGGCCGAAATCCGATTTGGCGCGGCCGAGTAGAATGGCCGGAAATTAGAGATGTATAGGCGAAAGAGAGAGGAGAGAGAGAGTCGAACCGCGATGACTACTACTAGATCACAAGCGGCCAGGGAATAATGAAAGAGGTATACTCTGACTGTGGGAAGTTGAATTAATTTTGATCTAATTATCGGATTATAGTTGAAGAGATTTGAAGTTAGAAGCTTATCATTATTTTACGTTTTCAATTTTTTTTTCTGAATAGAATTATAAAATTTTTTTTTTATTAAATTAAAATAGATTTGCTACTATAGTTAACGAATTTAGTAACTTAAGTTATGTTGTTCTAACGATGTCCGTTAATGAATAGCTTTTGGGCAAAAATTGAATGCCAGAGACAGTAAAATTCAATTTCGAAAGAGTAAACGTTCACCGAGATTGTTGCTCTTTAGAATGGGGCTGCCCGGGTAATATTGAACCATCAAAATGTCTATAAAACGAACAGAGTATATGGCAAATAAACAGTATTAAGCGACGCAATCGATATTTTCGAATGGAACTTCCACACTAAAACGCACTGACTTTGTGAATACTAAAAATCGCAAGTGAAGCACGCACTGTCCTAGGTATATCCTTTGATATGACTTCGCGATAAAAATTATTTACATTCTCCACTGTTTACATGGGATTTTTTTTACATGAGACATGAAAGATAACTTCAGACTAAAAGTTGACGTTGTAAAGTACACAAAGAATCAAAATCCCTCATATGTTTGTCAAAGCAGAAAGTGTCTGACTATATTCGATGTATATCTACTGCGATTTATAATACTTAAAACAATGCAGATTTTTTTATAAAATGATGTGGACGTATAATTTTCAATACAATATAAGTCTGAGCGAACCACAGCTTTCTGTAAATAATGTGATGAAAAACGAGATTACGTATTGGATTTCTGTATTGCCAGTAGTTGCATAAGCATGCTATCTCCAAAAAGTGAGAATTTATTCAAAATGTATTCCACCGCCCATACACTTTCAAAATTCATTCGCTTGAAAATTTCATCTCCGAAACTTTAGCACTATATATAGAAGAACCATGTATGTAATAACATTGTTTTCCAATTTAAAAACAAAATAAACAAGTATATTCTTCAAAATAATCTATTCAAATAATATTTCGAAATAAAAACACAATTTCACACTTCCCTCATCATTATTCCAGCAAACAAACCTATATATCCTCAGACATCGTCTCTCTCGTCAGAAAAAGCCTGTATCCCACACGAACCTTTCCAGTCCCCAGCCCACATACCCTCGAACTTCTCTTGAAAAACCACGTAACCCAGAAAAAGAAAACAGCAACACTCGTGAGGATCGAGCGAGAGAAAAATGACACACGAACTCGCGCCTAGCTCCTCCTGTTGCACGCGCTACCGTCGCCGACAGCTGCGGGAACGAGAAGAGGGTCGCTCGATTGGCCTCGCGCCCGAAAAGCCCGTGCGCGAATTTCTCTAGGGGCCTCGTCGCGCATTGCGCGCACGTACCGGCCGTCGTTGCCGCTACCGCGTGCGTACATTACGCAATTAGGCGGCTCAATCGTATTTCGCGCGAGCAGCTGCGCCGCATCGATTCGAGAGAGGAAAGTGGATGCAAGAGCGCGTATGTGTGAGTGTATGTATGGAGCTGTGGGTTCGAGCAGGTGTTGGGTTGTTTGTGTTTTGTCCGGGGGTAATGGAGGTTTTGGTGAATTTTGAGAGAGAGAGAGAAGTTGTGGGGCTGAGTTATTGTTAGGACTGAGCTTAACGCTTGTGATTTCGAGTGGGATTATCTAAGGGAAACAGCGGATATCCACTTTCGTTAATAATATCCTACGCTAATTTATTGTATAATGTATTAAAGCGTTGTGGTTATGTATTTTTTAAAAATAAATACAAGATGAAAATTTATATTTTTATTAATATCCCGGCCTGAAAGGTATATCGAAATATACGTAACGTGAGTTGAGATCGTGCGGATTACGCCAAAGCGGTTACGTAACTCGCTAAAGTTAGATGACAGTATTTTCAATGCGAAGCTTTACGAGCTTAAACGCGACACTTTTGGGTAATCGGGTACAGTAACTTTCGAATAATTTTCCTGCTGTGGTGAATTTTGCGCTAAAAGAGGGAAAATTGAAAGCCCGGCTCAAGGTGAATTACCAATTTCATGCAAGTGCATTTTTATTCTAATACGAAAAGCCAATGATTGACTCTTCAGGCTGAAATTGAAATTAACTTCACTTAGGGGTAGGAATTTCATTTGTAGTGCGGTAAATATTTTAGCGAAACGGCAGCCGTAAAATGAAAATCAATCAGCAAATTTTATAAGGACGATAAATTTTCCATCGCCTTTTAATGCGAGATACGCTTTGAATAATTTTTATGATCGCGATATGTTTATATTTTACGCTTATCGACGTAATTTTTTTTTATTATTAAGTGTCGTGACCTAAAATAAATAACGGCGTATGGATATTAGATGCATAAATTAAAAAAAGTCGTTGAAATTTCCGTATTGCGGGCGTTGCTTATTAAAATGGCGAAGTATAACAGGTTCGTGAGTTATGAAAAGTGTTATTCAGAGCTACATAATAAAACCAAAGTCAAACACAAACTCAAAACTTCGTCTCTTTGTCCCGTCGACGTTTGTAACGTCACCCACGCGAAAGTGCAAACTTCAGCACACTGAGATAATTATACGCGACAAAGTGTGCGTGCAAAATTTTCGAGAAAACAGTTATGCATTATCTCATTTGTTTACACTGTTTGTTAATTTAATAACGAAATTTCAATGGAAGTACTATTAGTCCAATTAACGTATAACGTTGAAAATCAACATAATAATGATGGCAATTACACTCATCAAAAATTTAAAAAATTGATACATCAAACGAAATGAATTCTACGTTAATTTCTAGTATTCAATTCACACTTAAAATGAAAAAGATTGCACAACTTATCAATTCAAATGTTAGATCGAAATTTAAGCCAGCATTATGAAAAAACAAATCTATTCTTGGGAGTGCAATGTACACGCTAACGACACATTAGTTTACCGCGATTGAAATTTTTCTCCTTCACTGAGGTTTCTCACTTCAACTGCCTTCCAGACAAGGCATTTGTTCGAATTTAATTTAAATTCAAATTGAATCGAAATTTGAATATGAATTTGTTTAGTAAGAATTTAATATTCGTACTCGTTTGATTTGAATTTGAAATTTCAAGTGTTTATACGCAGTTGTACATATATAGAATAGCCTTTTTCTACGATTCTGCAGGCTATATACGCAGTTTTTCTCCCCAGATGCAAATAAATTTTTTTTCTCGACACAAAGCTGAGAAGAAACCCGGCAAATAGCAAAATGCTATACTATGCATGACTTATTTGAATTTTTCAGAGTGGAACTGCTTTTATGAAATAGGCTATTCGTATTTGAGATGTGAGATGGGATAAAAAAATGTTAAATGCTTGAAGAATTTTTATGTTTTATTATTTAGTTTTTTATTTTTATTATTTTTTCCATTTTATTTATTTGATTTCGGGTTCTTTAAATGGACTTAAAAAGCAGTATCTAAACTTCGTATTACCTTACTATACCATAATACCCATGTATATATTATAGGTCACAGGATTTAATATTATTAATTAAATTATGAATTTTACATTCGCCTCTTCATATAATTAATCCGATTTATTTCTTTCAGAATTTTCAGTATTAATCCACATTTTAGTGAATAAAATCCTACTTTAAAAAATAAAAATAATCAAAAAACCTCATTTTGTTTTGTTTCGAACCGACATCTCGCAAATTTAATTTTAAAATTAAAATACGTATTACACGGAACTCCAAACTACGACGATGTAATTTAAAAGTATTTTCTCATTTTTAAAATCCCACCACCTCGAGCTCCTAAATTCCGAGAATTCCCAGGCCCTCCGCAAACCCGCAACCCATTCCTCATTACGTGATTCGCTCTTTACGAAATCCTACGCACATTCGCTCTCTCTCACGCGAAAGTTTCGCGCGCTTTCGAATCCTAGCACATTGTGATGGAAAATCATTCAAATCGCATATTGGTTTTCCGCTGGCGCGCGCACGCGCGCGTCCTTCGGAATATACGCCTCGTATATGCACATCCTGCCTCGATGGATAGAGAGATGTGTTAATTCGAAGCATATTTCTCGCCTCGTTGGATGGAGATTTTCTTGTTACAGATACGCGGCGGCGCGGTTAATTAAAGCGAAATTGCATCAAAACGTAATTAAAAGACGAATGTCCCGTGCGTTAGTTAGCGGGGATCTGCCCCTGAGCGAAGCGAAAAGAAGTTTTTGAGGAAGTTTGATGTCTTGGGATTGGCGGCTCCGGATACTTTTAAATTAAATTTTTTTTTATAATCGAGTTTGGGAGCACGCAGCATATTTTAGATGATGTTTTTACGAGTTATTGACATTTTTGAAGTTTTAATAGATTTTTATATTATATAGAAGCGTTCATTTAGTTAAGGAAATGAATTTAAAATTGTAAAATCATAAACTATATTTTAGAAACATAATAATTTCACAAGAGGATTTATTTTTTGCTATACGCTTCTTAGAAATGAAAATGTTATTTTAAATAAGCATTGCTATTCGAAATCGTATATTGTCTCGAGTCGTTCTACACCAGTATAATATTGTTTTTTCATTAAAGCATAGATTGTTTTTTCTCCTCTCCTCCTCAACCCATACGCGATATCGATTTTTTATCGTACAAAGAATGAATATTGAAAGGTCTGTCGTCCATTTGAATTCTGATCAGCATACAACTTTAGCATTTTATACGTTATTGGAGTAAGAGAATTAAGTTACACCCACTACCGGCATATTAGAAATATCGGAATTCTCTTGGTAAAAATATTTCAATCATCTTTTAGAAAAAAGACAAATTCCACGCATAAACTTGAAGTTGAAAATATACCTCAAATAAATAATTGTATTCGTCCCTTCCATATATATTAATACCATGAAATTTCAATCCAACGGAAATATGACAATTCAGCAGACCGTATCAAACCTTCGAATTTTCAATAAATTATTCCGACACAACCGAGCATATACATATATATTCCTTTCTCCATCGTCCTCGCTTCTCCCGCACTCCACTTTCGAAAATTCACCCTGAAATACACAATATCACTGCCCATCATTGTTTCCCGGCCCATCTTCCACCTTCCCTCCACCAACAAAACCCTTTTCAAAACGCGTCAAAATCAGCATCGCTCGATCCGCAACACAGAAGCGCCTGAAGAAAGGCCGCGCGAAAAACTCGTCTCGGCCGTGGGCGCGGAAGCTCCTCGTAAAAACTGTCAGTAGCACGCGCGCTTATGTATATATCCCTCGTACACACAATGCCAGGGACGCGCGTCGATCAGCCATTCATCGCGCAAAAAGCGAGCGAGCGAAAAAGGTTGCGTATACGCGCACATATACATGTAGACAGAAAGATAGAAGCGATCGACGGCGCGGCAAAGCATAACGCGCTGAAATATTGAAGAACCGAGCAGCAGATGCGCTCCGCAGCGTCTTACGCGAGAGAATTCAGGTAAACTTGAAGGTATAGAGGGAGCTTTCGTGTTTTCGTTGAGAGGAGCGTTGCGAAATTTCAGGAGATGGAGGAGTTATTTGAATAATTCTTGCTTTTTCGGGAACGGGGAAGAGAGGTTTCTTGTACTTTTGTGCGCGATGTGAAATGGAAGTTCTATCACGTTGCTGATGCGGCACCGCTCAAGGTAGCTTATCGATGGAGTAGCTGGGGGAGCCTTGAGTTTTCGGTTTAATGCGTAACTACATTACGGGAGTAAAGGAACGATAGGCTGGGATGTATTGCATGTTGAAGAATGTCAGGATAATACCCAGATATTTCTTCTTTTGGAGTATTGCAATATGCGATGGAGTAAGGCCGCAATTATTGCTTCTTCAATGTAGATACTGCAGGAACATTATTGTCAGAAGTGATATAGAGAAAACTACTTTTACATCTTGTAATAATTATCAAAATGTACTAGAAGGCACTAAAATTGATAAATGCATAATAACAGAAGATACTCTGCAATATTCATAAAGTTTCAAGATTTTCCACAAATAATTTCTACAATATATTTAGAAACCCTTCGAACAAAATAGAGGCAAAGTATTTACATACATGTAATTATACAGCGCGAAGTTTGCCGCGCGCTTGTACGCGCTCTGCCTCTCTCCCCGCGTCGCCGCTAGGCGGCGTGTTCCAAACTGCCGTAAGCTATTATTAAAACGGCGCTTCTGAACTTGTAAAGCACAAACGCATTTGCAATTAAACTCGCGAGCGAATATTACTTATTGCTCGTGCGTAGAGTTGTAACAGTGGCTAATTGTCCTGGCAACAAATAATTTGCGCAGTACAACTATTTTGATAAATTAGAGACGGTGATTTAACCACGAATTGAGCGTTCGTATAATAAGTTACTACGAGATATTGCACGGCTGCTTTGATATTACTTGCGTAATGAATTATATACCGACTAGCAGAAAATATTGTTTCTTGCGTTATGCTGGCTGCGTCGTTATTAATATCTCGTATACGAGAGAGAATTGATTAATGCGTTTTAAAGCAAAAATAAATGGTATCTAAATTGCCAGTAGCGCGAAGCGGCTCTCCAGCCCGTTTGATCAATTATTTCAGCACCGATAAACCAGTGGCTCAAAGAAACACTTCATCGATTTGAATTTTCGGATATCTTATACCTCTCTGACGTGTTAATTAAACTCAACTATAACATAAAATTTGAGTTGTTAAAACGCGTTCTAGTTCTGGAGAACACTCATGGAGAGGAAGAGCGTCA
The DNA here is from genome assembly GCA_900474315.1 of Torymus auratus. Classification (NCBI taxonomy): domain Eukaryota; kingdom Metazoa; phylum Arthropoda; class Insecta; order Hymenoptera; family Torymidae; genus Torymus; species Torymus auratus. The sequence goes on along the minus strand of UXGD01001081.1, from coordinate 29,280 downwards.
CCCTTTTATTAGCTTTTACCGGTACTCTTACATAATATTTCATCTCTAGAAATTCAGCGATATAAAATCGAAAGCGTGAATAACAATTGAAAACCTTAAACATCAATAGACTTTATTTCATGAAGTACTAGGAAATTAACGAAATTCTCACAATAAATTCCCTATTCACCATCCAAATAAGACTCTCCCACACTAATCACCTCCGCCTCTCCCAATAGCCACCGCAAACCTAACGATCACCCTAAACCACCAAAAATCTAGCCCCTAAATAATCAACACCCCAACCGTCCCATCGTAAACCCACAACATGAAATACACACACACACCCTTAAAATTCCCACACCTCGGCAACAATCTCAGGGCGGTCGGCCGCGCGTACCTTGTCCGGGGGGAAAAAGCGCGGACACACCATCGTGGAGCTCCACGCGCTAGAAGGCCACGCAAGAGAGAGAGGGAAATTTACAGGAGGGAGAGAGACAGAGTGAGCGTGGATCGATCGTACCGGAGCTACCGCCACCGGAGCCCCGGAGCGCGCGCGGTTATGTGTTGGTATAACGCACGCCGCGCTAAGGGTGGCCCTCTCGTATGTATACGCGGACATTCGCGCCTTTTCGTTGAAAGGTATTTCGGTACATATTCGGGCTTTGTTTTCGAATGTTTGCGGATGTGAAAATATTGGGCCCGCCGGTGCATGGTTTATTTGCTGTTTGTTTAACGAAAATTTATAGATTTTGTAGTTATTTAAAGTTTGTATGGCCTGGTTCGATAAATATCGCTGCTTCTATATTTACTGCCTTTTGAATTTTAAAAATAGCGAGATATTCGACCGTAAATTTTACATTGACGTTGTATATTGGATGTAAATATGAACATTCTGTTCTCAAATATTGTTATATTATTAGTATGGTGTTAGTGTGTTGTTAGTTTAAGTCAATGTAATTTTTAATGTAGAATACGTATTCAGTGAAGTTGATCCGATGTTATGAGGAAGTTATTACTGTTTACAGTACCTGAGCAAACTATAATTATAACGTATGAATCCCAGATGTACTCGTGTGATTTACTAAGTTTCTTTTCCACGGTAATGCCATATAACTTTGGAAAACAAAATTTCTACATAATAGCCGACGAGAAAAAGCTGAATTTAAGCTCCAACTGGGGAAAAACTTTTAAGCCATAAAAAGTTATAGCAAAAAAATGGATTATATTATAAATCTTATCTCGAGACGATTTTATGGGTGTATTATAATACAAAAAATTTGTTGATTTATTTCATCAATATATTTTTTTATTATAACTCAGATCGAGCTATAAAGAATCTCGAGTAAAGAGTCGATAAAACTGAAGGGTTGAAAGCTCGTAAAAACGTTATTTTATACATTTTTCGTTTGTTTTATTTTACTGTAATCTCCTGCAATAAAATTCCATTCAAACGCAGATTTATAAAGTATTAAACCTAACGTACCACGTCTAGCTTTTACGCGAACTATTTAGATTTTCTCTACAACCACGTAACCGTAACCATCTTATAACCATGAAAAGAAACCGAGCCCATGATCCTATCAACTTCGCAATACGTCTCCTCACATTGACTCTACATTTTTCTCCTCATCGCGCGTGGTCAGTTTTATACGTCTCTTTAAATGCCCCGCGTACATCCACACTTTCACTTTTCAGCTCGTTAAGTTAGTCTCGCGCTTTTATATACACCCATATATACGCGGCTTTCTCTCTCCGACACGCCGGAGAAATATATACGGGCGCGGAGGATACGGTTTATCGCTGCGAACGCGTGCGCGCCTCCGTTTTTTGCGTCTCGTTACGTGCGCTTGGAGGATGTTTAATCGACCGTGACAAACGTAATAATAAATGAGAAGAGCTTTGCCTGCTTTATGTGAAAGAGAGAGGGGGAGGGAGCGAGGGACTAAACGTATATAAGTATATTCGCGTTGAATAATTTTAGTCATAGCAAGGTAAATCCCCTCCTCACTTTTTACGCGTACAGCTATCATATACATACTTGTTTCACTCGCGATTCTCTTCGCTTTATTCCGCTAGCTGGCTTAAATTTCTTATTTTCTCAGTTCCGTGCGATATCCTCTTTTGTTACTCTCATTTTTCCCTTTCGTCTTAAACTCCTATTTCTCGGTGCTCCCGTCTCTCTCCCTCTCTTTATTTTTGCTTTATCATTCATTTTCGTACCTGGACTGGGGTTTAATTTCAGCTGTGTTCAAGTCTGCTGCAGTAAAAAAAGTAAATATTCAGTCAGTTGTAATCTTTTCATTACTACGTTTTTAACAAGTATTATTGGAGGCAAATACGCTGATCTTAATTAACGACTAGCTTTTAATGTAAATGCTTCCATTAAGTGATTGTAACGTCTCCATTAACAGTCTATTTATTTAAGATCGAGATAAGATTTTTTTGAAACAATCTTCATCAGTTTCAATAATTGATTAGTAATTAACATTTCAATTTCTCGAATATATACATTATTTATTCAGATCAAGCAGCTACTGATTTCATAGTAATTATAAAGCTGTATAAATTGAAAATACTATTTACTTAGATTGAAAAGTTAATAACAAGTTAAAAGAATTAATTAATAACACCTTACTTTTCAAAACAACGCTCAACATTATAAATCTGTATAATTTTATATTTTTCACAACAATTATCTATTTATTTCCGCATCTGAAAACCATCCATTCCACTATTTCAAAAGTCGAGAAAACCTTGATCCAACTGCGCACCTAACGTATGGCTTATCGTCGATCATTCCATTCCATAATTGAAAAACCAAACACTCTCGGCCCGGATTTATTTACAGAAGCCCCCAGATCTTCGCGATCCTCATAAAAGAGGCATTCCTTTCGCCACACTATTTACCCCCTGCAAATAAACTTGTTTTCACAATCCTCAACCTACGTCTTATCTCTATCTTTTTTCCTCTCCCTTCCTTTCTGCATTTTTAATCTCCGTCCACTCGATTTATTAATCTGCCCCCTGTTCGCCTTGATCTCTTAATAAAACTCTTCGCCCAACTATATGCGTTTCGCGCACGCGACCAAAGCAAGAGGAAATTTTCCTTTATCTCTGGCGATCGAGGAGACGGGGAAAAAAATTCATTTTCAAAGTGACGATGAGTTTTTTACATTAATAAAAACGTCTGGTGGACGGGGGGTCGAGGCTAATGGCGAGTCTTTTTTTCGACGCGGGAGGATGTGAAAATTTTTGCGACGATGTTATCGACGCGTTATTTATAATTATGGAGTCGCGCACGCGGATTTTAAGCGCTATTTATTTAATAGATGGAAGGTTATTTCTGCGCTGTCGCCATTACTGTGAGTTATCGTCATTTTTTTAGCGAAATTTTGTTCCCATTTTTTTTTTTTTTTTTTTTTCGTGTCGTGCTGTAAATTCTATAAATTTCTTTTATTAATTAAGGTATCTTTCCACCTACGTTTGAATAACGAGGTTGTAATCTACATAGAAAAATAATCAAAACTTTCACATTATGCTAGACAGAGGACAAAGTCAACTTAAATGCAGAACAAAGTAAGCTCGAAACAAAAACACACGAGGCCACAGCAGCCGAGATAAGATAATTTCCGCACTTTATTCAACTTACACGCGTGTATTCAGCGTTGAAATAATGTTTTTAAACTCTGCTTTTTAAATATAAATACGTCGCGTAGTTTCTCACGTAGGTGGAACTTAAATCACAATGAACATAAATTGTTTGCTTATCAGGTGACCCGTTGGATAGACATAATTTCGGTATACGAGAAAAATAAATCACCCGTTTTATTATTATACAACAATATCAAAGTCTCATAAAAATCCACGTTACGAAACTCCGCTCCATTCCACCTGCCAACGGCTAAATTAATAATTCTCCCTCCAATCAAGAATGTATGTTATTTCAGTGCAAGAAAGCTCACCTCGACCGCCAAGAAAATTTCCTCCCCATCTCTCGCGGCGCTTTTTTTTCGAGGGAGGATTGCATTATTCAGTCCCGTAATGAAAGCGACGCGCGTTGGCTGCACTACGTCTTCATCCAATTAAAGATTAATGGAACTCTGTTAATCTAACCAGACGCGTATTTTACCTTCTCATTCTCAGCGAGCTTTTTATTACCGCGCGGCCGGCCCGGCTGCATCAATCCACTTTATGGTCCCGCGCCGCGCTGTCTGATTTACGACTAGGGAGGATTTTTTTACGTAGCTCAGCGCGAATTATATTTATCGTTGGGTTAAGTTGTATATGGAGAATGAATTCGTATATGTTGTGACCCTGATCTTCCCGGGCAACGCAGCAGTAGGATACATGCTAGTAATGAGTCGCCGACACGCTGGGGAAGATTTTTCAAGGAGAGGAAGGGAGCTAGGGAGCGATGAAGTTCCCCCGAGAGTTTCGGCTGCTGCATTGTTACCCGTGTTATTGATTGCCGAGGTTTCATAACACACTTTGGAGATTGTTTGGTTTTGCGGGAGAGAGAGAGCAGGTTATCGAAATATCGGGAAAGCGGCGTTGTTGTTATTATTGAATTTTCCAATTTTTCCGTGCAATTTTTTAATTTTGCAAAGGATGAGGTACTCAGAGTGACCTCGAATAGAATTCTTTTTTTATAGTTAAAAAGTTTTTAAAATAAATTTTATTACGAAAAACATGGTAAAAGAATGCCTTAGTATTTTTATAGAAACTTTTCCAAATGACTATCAAAAGGCTTGAGATATTTCAATTTTATTTTATGAATCGTAATATGTTTCGAAATTCTCTAATAAGTGTAATCACCAATGTTCAGTAACTAATTTAAATGCACACAATGATAAAGTATAATCGATGAAAATTATAGACTTTATTGATTGTGCAACGCCAACTCTTTACGCTATAGTAAATAACTGTATAAATAGCATCGAGAGCTATTGTGAATATCAGATTGAAATTAACTCTGGAATTACGTATATAGACTGTTGTTAATCTAATTCTTTTTTTGTAATTAATTGTGCGAATGTTTGATTTTATCTCACGTGATTAACTCGATATATAATTCTAATTGCATTACGGTATATTTGTTTATCAATGTACGACAGAAAATAAATATTGATCAAGAGGTGGAATTTATATATATTAAAAAACGAAATAAAATAACAAATATAATTAATTTGCCATGATTATAATTATAAACTATGCCTGAGTACCTGTCGATACGTTAATCAGTTGGTATTGATTCCAGTAGTTATTATTATTTCGCGATAAATAGCGAATGCACCGAAGTACGTGAATATTTTAAGACGCAATAAGTAAAAGTATATTAAATTCAAAAAGAATAAATAAAATCAACACACGTTATTATTTTATAAAAAAAATTATTGATCATTGGCATTTTTATGATAAAATTAATACTCACTAACATAAAATGAAAAATTAATGAACAGAAAGGGCGATTTAAAAAAAAAATATATATTGACCTTATTAAATGACCAATTATAGACTTACAGTGATTTCCCTTTATAAAAATCAGTAAAAAAATTTCATATAAAATCCAAATCAACTGACTACGAATAAATATATGAATTTATATCTCGATGAAGCGACCGACAGTATTCCTCTTACTCACATGAGAAAATTCGTGCAGAAGACAATGCTCCGCGTGAGATCCATGCAGCAAGCGCCCTCGCCACCGCAGATCGCAGCTACCCCCGGAAACGAGCACAGACTTGCGTCTCACGCGCGCACCACAGGGCGCACACTACTGTACCCTCGACACCACCACCACTATACTCCTCCTCTCGAACTCAAAAACCGAAAAAATAAACAAAAAAGAACAACGACTCAGGCTTGGCAGACGAAAATATAGGCACGCACGCACAGCGACGCGTGTTGCAGCTGCAGCGGGAGCACTTGTGGCTCTGCCGTTCGGCGCGCGCGATGTAGGCTTATTATGGAGCCTGTGCCGCGCGCTCTCTCTCTCGTTCCTGATGGACAGGCGGAGGGGAGGAGGCCGTCCGCCGGATGAAAAACGACGACAACGACGACGTAGAGAGGCGCGAGGATGCGCGCGTGCGGCGCGGTAGCAGTGGTGGGAGAGGACGACGGTGGAGGAAAAACGCTAGGTAGTAGCGGAAAAAGAGGAGCGAGAGATAGGAAAGTTCTCTGTGTGTAGGACGACGAGATGAAAGTGTATAGGGGAGAGAGATAGGGTTGCGGGAAATGCGGGAAAAAGAGCCCGCGAGAGGGTATTTAAAAAGGGGGGAAGGAGGGAGTCTCGATCGATGGATGAGTGGAAAGAGCAGTTGCGGTGAGGAATACAAAAAAAAGGAGAGGAGGGGTTGAGTGGTTGAGGATAATGCGGGGATATGTGCTGCGCGTACACTTTATACCGGAGAGAGCGTTTATTAGCACTGGGTGAGTGTAGGAGTGGATGCATTGATAGGCGATTGAAAGGACCGTGAATTTCCGTGTTTAGTATACGTATATACGCATGAATCGTCACCGAGAACTCAGAGAACTAGAAATAATCGACCACCGACGAAACTCGTCGCAGTGACAGATCGGAAGCGGAAGTGTAGCAAGAAGGTCAGCATACCGGAGCACTAGCCCGCAAAAAGCGGGCCGAGAAGAGACAACCGGAGAAACTCACAAGTGCGAAGAAGAAGTAGTAGTAGTATACCTACCTAGCTGAGAATGTCGAGAGATTCTCCGGGCGGATAGTTTGAGAAACTTAGGGCGGCACGTCCTTGATCGCTGCGCTCTCCCGTGGATGGGAAAAACTTTTCCCGATATTATACAGGTAGAGGGGAACTCGAGAGAGTACGAGTCGTGCCTACTTACTACTACACCCCCGTCCCTATTGTTCTCGACGCCGCTGCCGAGGAGTATATGGAGCGAGGTGGCACGAGGAGCGCGTGAGAGAGAACCAAAGTCGTGACTTATCCCGCGGACAAAAGACCCGAGCATTGTCGGCCGCGCGGCTTGTGGCTAAGCTTTTTTTGCCACGCGATCTCGTCGTCGTCGTGACCGACTGTCGTTACGCGTCACTCGCTTCTGGGAGCTAGCCTATGTGCTCGTACCCACCCTTAAGAGAGAGAAAATGGTTCGCTACTCTTTTATGCTGAACTTTCTTTTCTTTTTCTTTGTTCTGGTGGCTGTTTACTGCATATATTTCGTAGAATATATTGTGAATTTTTATTGTGGGGAGATATGGTGGTGAGTGTATGTGCGTGTCTTTAGCGTGTAAATTCATTTGCGTTTTGGTTCGTGCTATATGTATACGCTAAAAACAAAATTACCCAATGTCAGAAGAATATGGTATATTGATATTAAATATATCAAACACGTGAGTTGCTTCGAAAAAATCATTATAAACATCGCTTCGTTTTGACAATTTTTCCTCCTACAGCATGGTTGGTTTTTCCCGTACATTTCCCCGGTCTTTATGATCCTTCTTTTATTCATATTTATGCATGAGCTTTCTCCCAAAAACCGCCTTATACACAGGCACGTATACATGTTTGTGTTTACCCATACAAGCAAGTCTTCACTATATACACGAAGATATTGAAAAGATAGGAGAGGCTCATCCACCAGAGGCGGACAGAAGTCAACTCCTTCTCCCCTCATACACTCGACATCAATGAGCAAGGGTAGATAGAGCCGGAGGAAGTCCTTTTGACTTCTGGCGCCGGCAGCAGCTTTGACACAGACATCCAGAGAGACAGACAGACAAGGCGCTCTCCGAGTCATTAGGCGCCGTGAAAGGATCTACTCTCTATCTCTACGAAATAGTAATACGGAGAGACGGAGGCGTTCTAATAACCACGAGAGGGGCGAGTTTATTAAAATTTAAGCACACACCACGCGCGCAGGTGTTTCTGGGCTACTGCCGCAGGTGCGTGCGACGCGCTATACGTGATCAGCCCTCGTTTATTTTTGGAGAGAGAGAATGTGTGTGTGTAGGAGTTTCGAATAAATATGTGTATACAAGGGAGAATTCTGTTGCCCCGAGTATTTTCGGAGCGTTTATTGTTAGCATAAATTAGCATACGATGGAGATATTGATAGGGATGAGTTATACGGGCGTGGGGGAGATTTTCAGATATTATTCTTCGCCGCGCGATACGCGATTTTGAGCGGAATATTTTCGCCGGAGAGTATACTTATATGTATTTTTCGTTCACGGATGACTGGATTCAGGTCGTGCGCCGCACTACTTAACGCTTCTACGAGCTCTCGCGAGGGTATATTTATATTGATTAAAAATCCGGTTGCTGTTCCGGCTTCTATACGCGTTAACGATGCCGAGCTGATCTGTGTGGGTTGTTGTTTTTATATTTATTATCGTACAAGTGGTTTTCGATAAAGCTTTTGGGGTATTGGAAAAAACGCGCTCGGGGTTAATTATAGACTGCTGAAACGAGCTAATCGATATTTTTAGTGAAGAGACTCTCGCTGTACGAGTTTATTTTATACAAAGTATATGTACGTTGATTAAACAAACTTGTGCAATCTTCCTCAGCATTCCCAACAACGATCACAACCGATTTTCGGCCTTTCTCTATATCCAATCAACCCACCTCCCCTAACTCCGTTCTCGCTCGCTCGCTGTTGGGAAAAGATCGCGCGAGGCGAGCAACAGGTACCACCCCACCCCTCTACTCTATACAGCACTATATACACGCGCACACGGGGGCTCGTTTTATCGCTGCCACCCGATCTCTCATGCCCGCGATTTTTGCGCGCCGCTTTTTTTTGAGGAAGTTTCGCGTGATAGCAGAGAGCGAGAGAGGGAGAATTATATTGTTCCGACTCAGCGGCGCTTTTTTCCATGAGGTCGAGATAAGGGGACAAAGTTGTCGGCGGCCTGTGTTTTTATTGAATAGAAGGGGAGAAAGAGAGAGAGGAAAGGGTTGGGGGAATGTGTTGCGGATGTGCGCAGTTGCGGGAGGGAGCGCGAGGGTCAAATGAGTTAAGATAATTGGGTAAATATTTTTCCGCGTAGATGTGTCGTCGTATATGGAATGTATTTGGGTTGGTTGTTAGGATATTTATATTAGAATGTGTCATTTTTGGTGTGGATTGGGGTATAATAAAGTTGTTTTCAGGATGTCAATTAATTTATATGTTTATATTTAACCTTTATAATTAGTATTATTGCTTTATTTCAAAAGATTTAGCGAACGAACATAACATTCGCGCTGTTATTCAACAATCGCACGTTTAAACGTTCAAATCTCCAAATTTTGATGACAAAAAGCTATACCGACTAATGCGCCTAACGAAACCATTTATCTCGCGACCAACAATGGTTCATACCACATCGTCGGCTCAACCAAAATATCCAATTTCGAAATCCGCCGAATTCATTTTCCATAAGGGGAATAATCAAGAGCTGTATTGTTAACGTTCCCGCGCTTAATCCTCACGCGCTCAAAATCGAATGGCGCACGTTGGATTTCCATCGCTAAGCCTCCAATGCGCATTTTAACCCATAATATACGCATACACACAAAGCTAAGAGCTATATAAACGCGTCGTTCGATTGCGCGCCCGTATTATATACGTTTACCACCGTAAAATTGCACGCAATATGGCCGCGGGGAATTAAGATATAAACGACATGTAAATAACACGAGCGCGGGCGAACGCGTCAGCGTGGGAAAATAATTAAATTTCAAAAATCGCTTGAGTGTACGTGCGCGCATGCGCGTCCCCGGGGAAATTTGAGAAATTTGCCGGGATAGAGCGTTAATTAAGGGGCACGAGTATAGCAAACGCGAGTATCGTGCGTATACGCATACGTGTATATGTGTGTTTAAAGCGGTCCGAGTTCGCGTACTCTGTGTGCGACCTCTAGTATATATACCTCGACTTAATTCGTGGGGATACACAGTGCGCTAATTAATGAACTGTAACTGCGCATTTCTTGAGCTTCGTGGTGGTAAAAGCGGTTAGAAATTTCGTGGTTTTGTGATAAGTAGATGTTGTGGGATCTTTTTTAGATGCTTTTTCGGGATTATATATCAACCCGTTTTTAGTTAGTTATTCACATATTTATTTAACGTTTATTATTTAAGATTAAAATGTTATTTAATGAGTACATTGAAACATTAGAATTATTTAAATTGATGCGTTTCATTCAATGTCGAATTTTCTATAGAGAATACCCGACTTTAAAAAGTTGTTGCATATTCTATTCAGCATCTCGATTCTCGAGTGGATTTAAAACCGAAAGCTTGTTACTGCACGTGTCATTCAGTTGAACAAAGTCAATTACTATTTTGATGAAAGCTGATAATTTTGAATTTGTTCAAAGTGCTTATCTGTATTCATTGTTCGCAGTCCAATTCTGTTTTAATCTATTTTGCCCTTTGTTAGTTATAATTTGGCCGTTTCACTGCCAAAGTCTTCTATAGAAAATGAATATTTCAATGAACGTACTTCATGGCTTTTAATATGTATTCAAGTAATATTTAAGTAGTAAGTATTACATTTTACACAATAACAAAAGTTATTGTTGTCACGGTTCTCATTTTCTGAGAAGCACAAATAAATATTCATTTAATCAACAAGCAACAACGAATGTTAAAACTGTTTTGTTGAAAACGCATTTCCAACGTATCACAGTATACAATTCATTATTACAATCTAATTAAGAGTTGAATTTCCCTGCTTCTAACTTTTACACTTTACAGAAATTACATTAAAATTCTCCTTACCTCGCTCCCTACTTTTATGACAGCGCGGAGACTAACGTTTACGCAAAATTAATTATACTGCACTCTTCTTTTTTCTGCGCAATGTAACTAACAAACCTCCCTTTGACTCCCTTCACTTTTTATCATTCTCCGCGCGTTCAACTTTAATTACTTGACTATATATATCGTCTCGCGACCATTACAGAAATTAACAATTAATACACGCAGTTATATATATACACCATGGGTTAATTAAAAATAATTGCCAGTCGCAAACTTACTGCCTCTCCTCACGAAAAAAGCAGCAGCAGCAGCAACAACAGCAGCAGCCCGAAACTTGATCTAATTAATCCTCGCGCAATCGTTGCCCCGACCATTAAACTTTCTTCGTACCCATCGCTATCGTACATATATAACACGCGGGGAGCAACCTACCGCCACAATTCAATCGCGGCTACCGAAACATTACGCTTGCGTACACAGTGCACGGGATCATTAATTCTACGCCCAACAGATAACTCAGCCCCCAGTCGACGTTTCCCACATTGTTTCTTCATCCACGAGCGCGCTATCTCGCGCGCATACGTGAGAGTCAGTTTATGGTCCTGTGGTCATGTGTGCGGCCGATAAACGGCGCGCATCGCGATTGGCCACAGATTTCCGCGCGACCATCCATCACTCCCACATCATCAATCACGACAACATCGTACCGAAGATTCTTATTTAACGTCACTGAATCCTCGCCTCTCTCTTTCTTTTCACGCCTCATTTACATTCAAATAACCTGTTGCGAGAGAGAGAGAGCTCGCGAAAACTTGCGCGTTTTTTCCGCCGCGCCCGCGCGCATATAGCCATTCTCTGCATATTCATCAGCGCCGCGGCGGCGATGCAAACGCCGCGCGTTATTTCATTAGCCGCTGGGACTTTCATTAGAGAGAGAGGATCGTGAACTACCGCCGCCGCTGCGATTTGCATTTTCGGTCGGGGTTTATTGCCCGCGTGGTATAAAAGTTCGCCGTGAAGTGAATTTGTGCGCGGGTATATATATATATATATATTTGTTTTGAAGGAAAGAGAGGGAGACCTTAATTCTTTCACTTCGACCGTAATTCTTTGATTCCCGTGGCTGTCGCTCGACCGCGCTTGCGGTATATATATACACGGAGTCTGTTTGAATTATGGCCTTTTAATACCCCGAGCGGAGGAATCGATGAGGGTGCAATTTTCCGAGAGGGATCAAGAAGCGCCGGTCTTGGGGCTTGATATATTGTACGCGCGCGCGTGCAATTAAAAAAGAAGAAGAAGAAAGAGAAGTAGAAGCGTAGGAGCTGCAGGAAGAATGATAAAAGGCTTCGGAAGTTTGAATTTTCCGGAGAGTCTGTGTATATTCCCGTGGAAATATAAAACTTAAGAATGATTATAAGTGATATATAAGAGTTAAAGTATAAAAAGAGAATTCGCTGTAAAATGGTTATTGTAGTAAGTAAGGTATACAAATGACAGAGTGCCGCTGTGGAGAGTGAGAGGAAAATAGTTTTTTCTCCACCGGTTGGTTATGCAAAAAAATCGGGACCGTGTCTTATTTCTTTTTAAAGCCGAGAGACGCTTTCTTTTCAAGAATTGTTCTATAACACCCGCGTCTCGCGTTTCACAGGCGATGTCGTAAACCTTGACTCCTTGCAAATGAAAGGAAAAATCGCCTCTCTATCTCTGCGCAACATAATCATTCGCTCGATTTAAAAAAGGCAACAACGACTCCGCCTAATTAAACTCACTCCTCCCAATTTCTCCGTTTACCTTTAAAGCTGCACCCACACACACACACCCACGCCGGAAATAAAACGATCCCTCGCTGCAAAACAAATCCCGACTGGATTTTATTCAACCGGCCGTGTGGTCCATTAGCGCGCACCTTTTTGAACTCGTCTCCCCCTCAGGCGAGGAATATTCATTAGCCAGCCTCGGTAAATTGAATTTTGCGAATTGGCGTAACGAGCCACGCGCGTGATGGGTATGTGTATTCGCGCGCTCGTTTGTTTCAATTTCGGGGCTCATAAAGCAGCGAGAGAGAGAGTCCAAGAACCCCGCACGCACGTGCGAGCATTGGTGCGAGATAAAAGGTTGAGATGAAGAGAAGGTGGGGGCGAGATAAATATGAGGGCGCGGATGCGGAATTTTTATGAGGAGATGTGTGAGCTGGTTTCCGTTTTGCTGAGATTTTGGTATATAGGGGTGGCGAGGGAGTTGGGACTCTTGGGGGGTATGTGGTTGTGAGAGACACGTGTCGGGGAGAAGTTTTATTATTTTTTTTTTAAATTTCCGTTGTTGGGTAAGTTAATGAAGATTTTATTTGGTTTTCGCGATGATATAGGTGCGCAATGATGTGATTAACGTTATAGAAAGATAATTTTTCATCTGTTCGTATCTAAAGTGAACGTGATTTATGAAAATTCTGTATTACAGTATTGAAACAAGTAAGGGGTAGATATCGAATCTAGTCAGACCATAAATGGCAAATACATGCGCTGATTCACAATTCACAAGATTAGACTGCACGGTACATTTCACTTACAACAACGTACGTAACGGCATTAAAGAAAAGTAGAATCTCCCTTTTGTTAAAATGGTATTGGCGTTCCATTCTAATACGTTGAAACAGCTTTAAAACAAATAGAGTTTCTACTTTTTTCGAAAAGGAGTTTTTTCGTTTTGAAATGACACTTTATACGGATATTCTTTTTTGAGAAGGAGATTAACCTTTTTTTTCAATTTACTTTTATCTTTTTGAACGCAGTGAACAAAAGTTATTTTTGCTCATTGCATAATGCCACTTCAGCATTTCTCGAAATCAGTTGATGCAAAATTTTTTTCCGTGTAATTATACTACTTATGTATAAATTATCAAACGTATCATTAATATCTTGTAAAATATAAGATTATCGCTTAGATCCGTAATTACAAACTTCACCATGTGCGAAACTTTCTAAATTATAAGAGAAAATCAAATTCGAAACATTAAGTGCAGTGGAAATGGGAATCTTAAAGAAGCTTACGTATACTCATTTCTGGTCAGGCTTCATCGAGTCTAAAACTTTCCTGTTTCAGCGAAAGATTTCATCAGACCGTGGCGTCGATGTAATACTTAATGAATAATAATGAGATTAGAAGTTCTAATGAAATTTCGGCTAATTAGTTCAGCAAAGTATTTAACCGCATATCTATTAGCGCGCAACGTACACCCTATAACAATGAGGCGTTCCAAATTTCACTAACATTACACTGACTTCGCAAAAAGGCTCTTCTAATTTTTTTACACGCTGTTTTATTAACCCTTTATCGCTACGATCCACGCTCAAACGCGTCGGAAAAATTAGACTCTCTTAAAGCGGTAATACCACTCTCGACGATTACATCGGAGCAAAAAAGAGAACGGAAAGTTCGTAAAAATTAAAGATGAACCGTCGACAAAGGGCGCACGCTTGAAGAAACCTTCTCTCTTTCTCCCGTAAAGAGAGATCAGCCGTAAAAACTCAAACGCGTCCCCGCCGCCACTAACTGCCACTCGACTGGCGATGAATCTCTCTTCTTCTCTTTCCCTCTTAAAGACAGAAATCCAAAGAAAGGAGTAGGTACGCGCGAGAAAAAAAACAAGATTCGCGCGCGAGTCTCGGGGTTTACTGCTAATACCGACCGCGCGCTGACATATATTAGTCGTAAACCGCGCACTTTGCGACGATGTGTCTCTCTCTCTCTCTCTCTCGCTCCATTCCCACAGTAGCGCCGGATGCTTTTAACGATCCACGAATTACAGAGGGCCAGGCCGAGCCTTTGAGGTGAGCGTATGTATGTATATGTGTACTCTCTCTCTGCCACCCCTTTTGTTTTATTCGGGCGCACTCTGCATTAAATGGGGATCTCCTTTATGACAATCGCGTCGGTGGCAGCGGCGTCAGCGGAAGGCCGTGGGAAAGTGGATCGATAAACGACGTCGACGCGGAATGAGCATTAGAGGGATAGGTAGATTTCGATGAAATAAAAGTAGGTCGGTCGGCGAGAAGCGCGAAAATTTGCGAGGGGATCAGAGAGAAGCTATCGAATTAGGGGAGGAGGCGTTTGTAGCGGATATTTCGATATTGCGGCAATCGATGTAACGACTATACGCTGCTGGGAGATGGTGTTTACGCGAACCATTAGTTCGAGAAGCACTTGTGAGATAGTCGCCGTCTTTAATGGGATCGAAAGTGGGGCATTATATATTAGTTTGACGATGTAACGTGGCGTTTAGTTCGGGGGAAGGCATGGATAATTAAGGGCGTATTTTGCAAGGAGCTAACAATGGACCGAGCGTGATTTGTGCCTGACGTTTCAATTCCATTTGCGAACGTGGACGAAGGGTTGCCTTAAGTAAATGAAGAACGCGCTCGGATTCTGCGTTGAATTTATGACCGCGCAAATTGCCGCGCGATATTTGAGGGAGGAGAAAGACAAAAATACGCGTCTTTGTCCGTGATTCATGGACCCTCTCGGATGTACGAAATTATTGTGATATCGTTAGTCGAAGAAAAGACTGTAGAATTCATGCCCGGATGATCTAGCAGTATACAATAGCGGCTAAAAATATGGAGAACAAGATCATATCTTTAAATACGATTCATGAATAACACAATGGAGTAGAGAATCAATTTGCTCCAGAAAGGTACACAGTTTCCTTCATTTATACGAGTTCCCTGATTTAAATGGCTTATGGAACCGGAGCGATTTCGATCTCGAAAAGAGCCGTCGAGTGGCCGGGAAAGTTTTCGGCGAACAATGATTTGCAAACTTCGCGTCGATGAAAATCCCCCGCGCAAATATAAGAAGCTGGAGGAGTAGAAACACTCGTACATCAGTTAGGCATAATCCCAGCAGTTTCGATATGCCTACGTGACGTGGATAAGATACTTGCGCTCTCTCGAGGGTGGAAGTGGATCCTCGTGAGCAGTAGTAGCTGCTCGAAAAAAAGGAGAGAGAATTCCAACTGGGTCAAAGTATGTCTTTTATTTCTTCGCGAGTATATATCGAGTGGAAGAGGTGCTCGAGGTAGAAAATTATCGCAAATTATGACTAAATCCGCGCGAAAAATGGATTATACGTGTAAATGGTTGTAATTCTACACGCATACATGAAATTCGATACCCCAAAGGCGGTTATACGGTTTCGGTGCACGTGCGCTGCTATTACAAATGTATTCGGAGAATCTCGCTCGGGCGCGGAATTAAACGCGCTCGGATGGGCAATCGCTTCTTGTGAGTGTGGAAACAGATAATAACGGATTTAACGTTTCAGTCGTGGGAGGGGAAGGAAGGGAAGTTGATTAATGGGAATTCCGGGATTTACTTTGCTGAGACTTGCCGCGCTGTTTAAGCGACAACTTTGAAACTATATATATACACGGATGGATGGATCTTCTTGGTTTATCTTTTATTCCCGTTCGCACGGGATGAATTACTATTGCGGCCTTGCGAATGTTAAACGAGGATTATAAGGAAGTCAATGGTTATGTCCATGACAATATTTCTTTTTCGTTTCTTTTTGGGAATGTGATACTTGTGGGATTATACGTTTGAGTATAGTTCTAAGTGTAGAAGGAAAATAGACAGGAGGATTGCTGCATCGATTGGTATAATTGTCAACCTCGTACTTATACTGATTCCACGTGAATGAAGTAAATGTATAATAAAGTTATATCAATGCCTGCCGACGGATATAGATTTGATTAAGTTTAGAAACGAGCGCGATACGAGTCATGTATAAATACACCTACGAGGAACCGGTCGTCGGACAGTTTATTGGCAGCGGATTTCGCGTATCGATTTAAACATCACGCTTGACGAGCGCGCCTGATGTTACAAAGTCGAAGGAATGCAAGAGACAACTGGGATTTTACATTTTAACAATGTCATTCGCACATTGATAACAAAGACCTTCGAGCTGTCGTCGACGGTGTTACACGTATTTTACGGTAGGAGCGGGTCCTGATCATCACGCTCGGCCCGATTTTATTTATATAGGATTTAGAGAGGAGTAAAATATATATTAAGGAAAATTCCGATCTGAACAAAGTTATGAACACCGTAGAATTTTTACGACGAGAGCTTCCGATTCAGGATTTTTATAGTTATTTTAATCGTAAAACTTGCAAAGGTCGTCCTTAGGAATAATTATAAATATAATTTATTTTTAAAGAGTTTGTGTGTCGCGAGAATATAAGTGGTATTATACCTTCGTTGTACATGTTTAATAGATCTATTCTATATATAATATTGGACGCTTAACTTTTCTTATATTATACGTAGGATGATATAATAATTATAAAATAACCGGAACAACTGTAGGGTCTCGTGGAGACTATAAGCAATAATAGATTTACTATTTATATAAGACGAGAGAAATCATCCGCAGGACTCGAATAATAAAAATTATTCTCTTATTTTAATACTACATTCGATGAGTCAAATATAGAGGTGCGGCCCCATAATCCTTCTTTGAATTGTAAATTTAGGAATGCCTCCTCCATATAAAACAAGCTTCACCGCTGAATGGGAATCAAAATTGCAGAATTCATGCAAAATAACCTTGTGAATAAAAAGTATGAATTCGTGATTTTTTCCCCGAGGAAAAAAAAAACATTTCAACAATTTTTCCTTTATCGCCCCCCCTGTTATGGTATGCATATTTGGCGACATTTTCTTATTATTTCACAGTACACTCGCCTTTCCTTGAAAACAAAAAAATAGAAAAAAGAAACCTTTCACATCACACAGAACTTTTTCGGCGAAAATTATTTTCCGTTTCAAGAACCTCATCCAATCCCCCAGAATCCATTCCCTTCTATTCGCAAACCCGTTCCTTCCCTCTCTTTGAAAACTTTTCGCTAACGACCCTTTCGGTCGAAAACGCGCGTACACTAGAGAGAGAGAGAGAGAGTGAGTTCATCCGCGTAAAAGAAAAAAAAAGTGCGAAACTGTCGAAAGAGCGGAAGTCAAACGAATAGGCAACGAGAGATAGAGACACGGTAGTAGTAGCGCTCGTCGATCGTGACGGAAAATCGTAATTCGAGACACTTCCATACTCGCTCTCACGTTTCCGTTCCCTCGCGGCGGCGACACCATATAGCCGCACGTGACACTTTCCGCGCGTCGAGTGACACGCGTGCACGCATGAGCTGATTTTACGGCGTAGTATAGTACAGACGTGGCGTGCGATATACGATTCACGGAAATTCGACGTTTGAAAATGTGAATACGCTCAGGGGTGGTGAGCATTACACGGGGTGTGTATAGAGGAGATTGTTGCGCCCGAGGCGGTGGCGTCTTTTTTTTGGTTACAGTCTGATGGGTTTTCTTGTGGAGCAGGGAGAAAGGATTGGCAATTAGCAGCGAGATGGATGAGAGGGTTTGTGCTTTGGAGCATTGTTTTGACAGGTCGTAAAAATGATGTTTGATTTTCGGGTGTATACTGCGATTTCATATAAATCATAAAAATGGTAATTTTTCGATGCTTTTATGGCAAATAGTCTATTTGTTTATGGAAATTACTCTCTTTTTAAATCGATCACCGTAATACAAATATTGGCAGTGTTTTTATTATCATGTTTTTCGTAAAAATGTTCAATAAAAAGACCATTAACTATGATAAGATAATTAAAAAAATTTTTTATATGCGAGAAATTTCTGAATCCATGTCAATAAAATCCTTGTTAGTAACAACAAAACTTCCTGTAATATTTGTTGTTTACAGGTCACATCACTCATTTGATGTACAATATTACACATATTACATCATAAAATTTTATACGTACTACCTCTTTTATTTTCGGTAGTTCATTTTTATCTACACGTACACACTATTCAATATTCATTATACGTATAAGTACGGCGAAAAATTCTCAAAGTTCGAAAATTAAAATTCCACTACAATAGAGTGCAAAGGACACCTATATACACTTTTTCCGAAATAAGAACAAAAATTGCCTTTTCATTCCATCATGTCGCGCAGCGCGTGGTTAATATTCAATATGAAAAGTTCGGAAAAACTTTTCCAGTACAAAAGTACTATAAAGTCTTTTATATCGCTGTTTCAAAGTTTAAATTCAGGTGATCCACATCCTCACCTATTGATTCTCCGTAGAAAAATGACCCATTTCCAACAACAAAGTTGCCTTAAATAAAACAACACGATAGGACTCGCGCATCCTACAAAACTTCACATATATATGTATGCGAATAATATCAAAGCCGTCCCAATCGAATGATTAGAAACCTTCTATACACTATATACGCACACGCGCGCTATCCAAGCGAGAGGAAAAAAATACACTTTGTGCTCTTGATTACTGCCAAGGAATATACTATATTCGCGAGAGAGGAACGCAAAAAGATTCATACACAGTCGAGACGCAGCTGGACAAAAAACTTTTTCCAATAATTGTTACCCGCCGATATATCCATATATACGCGCAAACGCGCGTGCAAGCAAATTATCTAAATTTTCATTTACATGCAGATTCCCGACTAGCGCGCGCTGCGCATTTTGTCATCGGAGAGTAGAGAGAGGGAAATGGAGGCTTTTTCGATATATACCACGGTCGCCGCGCGGTTAATACACTGTGATGCAGTGTAACTCGAACCAAATGATATCGAAGTATCGATTGGCTCTCTCTCTCTCTCTCGCTTGAAATGTCTAATTTTACTTTAGAATATATAAATTAATTTGCGAAACGGGATCGCGCGTGTATTATGAATTTAACTGCGAGCTCGGGTCAACGTAGTATTTTAATTAAGGCTGTTAAGAGCGCGTTCGACTTACGTCGCGCGCGCGCTCTCTCTCAATTAAGACGCGCGCGAGCACTTGTTATCATGAGTTTAATTAAAGTCGTGATATACAAAAAAAGAATAATATATACACGTGTTTTATTGATTTTACGCGACCGCTGAAAATTACTCATGCAATTTAATTTCACAAACACACATATGCATACATAAAAAATATATATGTATAATATGCGCAAATGAAATTTTACGCTCACTATTTTTCACTTACAAATGGCCTGGAAATGGAAAACATATTCGAGCGCGTCGTAATAAAATCGACTCGCAGTTTAATTAATTCTGCTTGAATAAAATCGAACAATTCCATATATAAAAAAAAGAGAACGTGGCTAACGAGGTGCTCTATACAAAAAAAAAAAAATTGCAAAAATTCTTTTTTTTCTTATACGACTAGCACTACCACACTGCCACATCCATTATTATTGGACTAATTTGGCCCTCGGCCATTCTCAAACGGCAATTTCATTACGCAAGGGGTGACGCCGAGGGGGCCGGCAGGCGGGGTAAAATGCTTTTCCTGGAATTTTAAGGGAATTTCCTTCTCGGAGAGAATGAACTTGGACACTATGAATATTCACTCTGTCTCTCTTTCTCTCCTAACTCCAAGAACGGCAAAGGTTCGCTCTAAATCAGACGCGGCGCGGTCCTCGCCTAATGAAATTAAACGTGCAAAAATATTCCCATATACTTTTTCCACCGAAAAATCTGCCGAGCTATGCTCTTTAATCTCATCCCCTACCGGTAAAAACTTCCACGGCCATAATATAGAATTATACGTGCCTAATATGTTTCGACCGCACTCGACAAACCCATGAGCTAATTCTCTCGGCAACCAATGATCGCGAACCTTTCCCCGCACTGGTGTGTACAGAAATGACGTTGCTCGTTTCTTCCACTCGATAACCGCGCGACTCCTTTATACAAAAATAAGAATACACAGAGCCCGTCACAATTATGCCATCATTGTTTGTCACGAGAATTATCGATTAATATTATACGACCACCTCGCGCGCGCCTATAATATACGTTCGTATACGCAAACCACAACGTCGCGATCAGGCGCATCTCACACGCGCCTCTCTGAATAATGAAAAAGTGCTTTCCACTCGCGGGGATAACCATCGTGATTTATACACAAGGTCGCAAAATTTCACCCGGGCTGACGTGAAAATGACCTCGCGCTACAGCTACTGCACTTCGTGATTTATCGGCAAACTCGTCACGAGAGCTGATCCTCGCCGGAGACGAAATTCGACGGAGAGTAAGAAGAAAAACAAAACCATGAACGAATAGCCGAAAATCACTCCAACGAGGTAACGAAAACAAATCGACTCGTTATTCATACATTCCCGCACAACTATACACCGCGCACTACCTTTTCGCCGCTTCATTAATCTCTCCGACCCCCTCGTATATATATTTTTCTCCCCGGGACTTTTCCGCACTCGTCTTCGCACACTAACCTATAGCAAGGTATATATATACACACACACCCAAACTCATACAAATAATAAGTAAATATATATGCGTGTTTATCTCAAACCTCGTTCGCGGTCGAACCCATTTGCTACGGAGGAGGCGCAGCGGCTTGTCGGCCGCTCTCGCAGCAGCAGCAACTACTACTACGCTCAAAGTCCATTAGGCTTTCCTCTCTCTCTCTCCTCTCTCTTCTCTCTCTCCCCCTTGCACTTTTCACTCTATATCCTCTTTCTCTCTCAATGCAATATCCTCCGGCTCACTATACTCTGCCACGTCGTTAGTGAGTGTGCAACAAGCGGCTAGGATCGCCGCCCTCGCCCAGGCCTCGTATAAGTCGATTCTCTCGGCATTATTCTTCCTCTTCTTCCACCACCACCTCCTTCTTCCTCCTTCTCCCATGCAGCCGCTGCGCGTACTACTGCTACTACTGCCGTTACTACTACTACTACTACCATCCCATGTATAGAGAGAGAGAGGGGGGAGGGATTGAGAGCGAGCGCAGACTCCTGTTGCGTCGCGGCGGCTGCGGCAGGTCTGACCCGAGCGGAGTCGCACTACTGACTGACTGAGAGAGTGAGAGAGAAAGAGCGCGCGCGGGAGAGACACAGAGCGCCGGCGTGCACGCTGTGGCGGCGTCGGTATACTTCGCCCTATCGCCCCCGACGCGCTTTTTCGCTTCCGCGTGTATGTGTATCGTGGAGTTGGTATGCTACTTACTACTACTACTACTATTACGGTGCGGCGAGGCGAGGCTCTGAGGGAGAGGGAAGCGGAGAGAGCTAGACGCGCCAGACGCGGGAGAGAAAAGTATATAACCGGAGCTGCGCGGGGAACCTCTCTCTTGCCCGGCTCTAGCGCGTGTATAGGTACATGTGGCCGGGTGTATTAGTATGTATATGTATATACACTGCTCTGGTACCTACCCCTTTGTGTATTACTTTTTTTCGAGGGGGGAGAGGGCGAGGAATATATTTTTCGTACAGTCACGCAGTCCCTCAGTATATACGCACTCTCGCGCAAAGCAGAGAATAAATATTCTCTATATTATGCATGATATATATATCCATACACACCGAATACGGGGATGGTATACGTTTCTTTCCGAGTTAAACTTTCCATATTTTTGCTTATTTTTTTATACATACTTTACACGCAGCGAACAGGTGTTTTCCTTACACGCATACACATATACAGAGAAGCTCGCATATACACGCTTCACAACCTCTCACTTGCGTACGACGACCAGAAAAAGAGACAGAGAGAGAGAGAGAGCGGTTTTAATATTTATTCGCGCGCGTATACGCGCTCGCGTGCGCGTAATAAAATACGCTGGAATTCTATTTCCACGCGTTCGCGTACCCCCTCACACACACGGACAGAGCTTGAGCGCGAGAGTCACGTGCGTGTCAGTCCCGCACACAGAGAGCGACCCTTTTGAATCCCAAATTGTGCGCCTCTCTCTCTCACTCACGCTGTTGTGTGTCGTCACGTACGCGGTCGCGCGCGAGGTTAAGTGATGTGGCGTGTTTCGGATTTTAGCCACCCTATGGTTGTATGTGTACGAGAGAAGCCTCAAGTGGCGAGCGTATGCCGCCATCTTGGAAAAGTGAGAGGTAGCTATATGGAGGGGCGCCGCGCCCTCTCCCCATAAAGAGAAGGGGGAAGAGAGAGTGAGTGAGCTCTTTGTGCGCTACCGTCGTGTCGGTATGCCAGGCGCCCGGGCTACAGCTCTCTCTCTCTGGCTTTTCGTAGCACGCGGCGGCGAAATTAGACGAGATCTTCTGGTAGGAGGTTATATTGAGGCGCGAGTGGATGAGTTATATCGCGGCGCGTGTAGTACCCGGCGATCGATGATTATCGAGTGAAGCTGGGGGAAGGAGGAGGCGATTTATTTATTGATTTGGTGGAGGGCTGGGATGGAGAGAGATTTTTTAATGGGGGAGCACGTGCGAGCGGTCATGAACATTAGACACGGTAGAGTTGAAGCACGCGCGGAGCATGACAGATGATTGCCGTCCCTCGGTGAATACCTATTTATCGGGAGGTTTTGGGAACTGTCACTGGTAGAGCGAAGTTTTTTTAAAGCGGGGGATTTGATAGTTTTGGGGGAATATGATTTCGAATTGGGATTTTATTCGGAAAGTTTTCTTTGGATTGATGGATTTTCGGTTTAATTAATTATATAGGGTACGTGTAATGTACGTGGAAAGGATTTATTTAAATAACGTAATAACATCGGTGGTATAAGGCTCGAGATAATTATCGCGTTTCGGATCGAATGTTTCAGTTACCGTGCGCGCCTGTATGGTACGAGTGTATTATTTCAATGTAATGAATGATATTATTAATTTAGCATGCGAATTTATTATTACGAATGTGGTGCTGTATTTTTACGGCTATATTAACAATGTTAATTATAACGCGGTGGATTTATTATCATTTATAATTACAACATTCGAAAGAAACCCTGTATTTTAAGCTACGGAGTGTTCATAATTTAATGTTACACATTTCGCAGGGGAAGGCGCGAGAACAAGATTTACTCTCAAAGTTCGAGTTAACATTTTCTTAAAGTATCGGGATTAGCTTTTAAGTAAGCCGGGGCTTACTCAACAAATTTACCGTTCCGTTAACTGAAGAAAAAAGCCCAGCAAAAAATTCAGCGCTAGTATCGCGAAGAGCACGAATTCGGTGATATTGATATATAGTTCGGCTCCCGGAGAGCAAAGAAATTAATGATTGAAAATAAGTCGCGCGATTTTTACGCGATTAATGTCGGCGTTTGAAGGGCCATTTTATTCGAGGGTATAATATACGATTTATCGACCCCTCGTGAACGCGGTAATGATGCAATCCAATTAAAGAGTTTAATCCAATAATTCCCGCGAAATTCGCTTTCAGGAGAAAAAGGCACTTGACCGATACAGTTCAAGGAAGAGAGAGAGAGAAAGAGGGAGAAAGAAGAAACGTAAAATGTACTTTTGTGGTATTTTAATTACTTTAAAAAGTGTTCATTAATTACGTTATTCTATTTCGCGAAGAGAATTCGCTCATTCCAGGGGTATATATCATGTTCTGTATTAAGCATGCTGGATTCACGCGGTATGTTGCAATCTTTTAATTTATTCAATTCCTACTGAAATTTAGACACGAAATAATTTAATTAAGATAAATGCTCGAACAAATAACAGAACCTTTCATTTAAAATCATTTGCTCTATTTTTAGTCGAATATATATATGTGTGCCGAGAAAACTCGAAGGCAATCAATATTTTATATAAGTGTGCATGAAAACTTGCAGACGAAAGATGTCATCGTATTTCAACAAGATGCGAAAGTATAAAATTACACATTTTAATTACTGTGTAAGTATAACTATGTATAACTTTCGAAATTAGAAAGAAAAATATTTATCTAACATCAGAGATGAAATATCATCATTGAATAATTTTATTTCATTATTTTACAACGTGATTTCTTTATCTTCGAAAACATTAAAACCAAGTAACACACCCATTCCCTCGTCACATCTTCACTCCGCAAACCCTATTCACACCCCACCGCAGCGACTCATCCACCTGTTCGACCCACCTGCAGCACCCTCCTGACAACATATTTTTCCCGCCATATATACACATACATACACGCGTGCGCATTATTTACGAGCGGCAGCTTCAATTTCGCCCGTTTGCTTTTGTTCGCTGCGCTGCGGCTTTTGACGCGCGCTTTCGCCCCGTAGCGTTATTTACGGTCGCGCGGGCATAAATCTGCCGTGGCGCCGAAGGCACGTGCAAAGCGTAGCGATGACGCCGCGTGTTTAATTTTTAAAGGTAATTTTCCCGACGAGTCATCCTGCGCGTGGTGCAAAATTTTCCGCTATGCGGTAGCACCAGGGCACTGGTATTTATGGAATTCGAGATGGGTATGGATTTAAGTGGCACTTTGGTCAATAATTGATAAGATAGAAAATAGCTGGGAGATGTGTATAGGAATGGAGAGGAAAGAGAAATGGTTTAAGCAGCGACGGTTCATAATGGAACGATAATGTTTGTATTTGTGAAATGCGACGTTTTAATATTTTAATGCTCGGTAATTAACCGGAGTTGGACAGATAATATAATACCCGAGGATATAACATGCCACACAATAAATCTATATTATACTTATTATTGGATGCTCGTTATGCCTTCATTAAAAATGTCAACAAATATACAGCGACTCGATCTGTATAAAACTAATTAATGCTGAAATGCGAACTTTCCATAAAATTTTTCATTTCCACAACTTTATACATACTTTGTCAATCAAATCACGCTGCGAGTCGAGTTTTAAATTAACGTTTTAGCTACGGAACCTGGAGAAAAAAATGTTTAATATTCGAGCTGGCGATCGGAGTCTTAATCAAAGCTCCAGCTATGAAAATCCTACATTCTTTGAATTATTTTTCGCGCGAAACGAATGCTCTGCGCAACGAAAGAACATCAATCCGTATTTTTCCTATAGTATACACGCGAATGCAATCAGTCTTGCGCAGATATGTTTGTTTTATTCGCCATACCT
Organism: Torymus auratus; assembly: GCA_900474315.1. Lineage (NCBI taxonomy): Eukaryota > Metazoa > Arthropoda > Insecta > Hymenoptera > Torymidae > Torymus > Torymus auratus. The sequence goes on along the minus strand of UXGD01001081.1, from coordinate 3,671 downwards.
CAGAGAGCATTAAACCAATATTCCCGTACAGTGGATCGATCAAAGGAAAACTTTTTATTTTGCCTCCATCTCTCTCTTTCTCTTCCCGATTTTTTCGGATGAGATTGTTTACAACGTACGATGCAGTGTCGTAAAAAAACATGCAGCTGTATTACATTTTTCATTCTCTCGCGTTACTCGCAATAATCGAACTGCTTTCAAAATTAGTTTTTAACGGCCTCAACTTGCAGCCGGTATAATAAAATCTAATCGGATGGCGGGAGGCGGCACACTAGACGCGTATACACTTCAACGAGGGGCCGATAAAAGTCGCCCGGGGCCGTAAAAAATTCTTTCGGCGTGCTCCATCGACAAGTGCCTCATATTTCACAACCCGTACGAAAATAAAAAAAAATACCTCTTTTATACGAAACCCATCGCCTACATTCATATACACCGATGGGAATATTTCTAAATTATTCATCCACTCTCTCTCCCTGCCATTTTCTCCGTAAAAATTACACGAAATTTGATACAACCGCGACATCGGACCCGCCACCGACGCCACTGAACTTTATACCACAATTATGACGCGAACCCTACACCCAGCCCCTTATCTCTCATCACCCGCATCTAAACGCCCTCATAAAAAGGGTATATAACAAAACCTCGTTCCCCAAAAAAGTATCCACTGTGACACCGCGATAATAACTCGCCCCGTCGACGCACACGCGAAACACGCTAAGATCACCTGGATAACTCTCCCCTTATATCCAGGCTACTTTTCATATCGTGTTAGGATTAAAATTCTCGCGTGATACAGGTAGCAGCGTGGGTAAACACGATTTTTTTCTATCATGCCTCATGCAAGTGGTTTGTCGGTACCCCCGGCGGTTATATTATTGCATCGCGAGCGAGAATCTTGCCGCGAGCGAGGGGGTGTAGTAGTAGTATGAATTCATTAGCAAGGACAATAGTCGCGAGAGATATTGGCCGGCGATATGAACGACGGAGAGAGAGTTGTAATTGAATGCGACGACTATACGCAGTGTGTGTGGTTACGGAATGGAGAAAGCTTTTCGTGGAGGTGTGTGTTCATTAGTGGAAAAGTACGGCGATTTTAGATAGAGAAATACAATTAAATATGTGCCATTGTGTTGCTATATTCTCGTGTACTGAGAACGGCGAAGAAACTGTGCTATACTGTATTGTTGAGGGACGAATATATAAAGCCGTGTGATATACTAAATAATATATATCGTATATAGCGGTTGAGGTCGGGTTTATTTGCAGCAACGGCGTAAAAATCCCGGGGATATGTGGAAATCCGTTAACGAGCCGATATCGATGCCGCAGATAATATAACACACGGGTATAGACAGCGGATAGCTTCAGCCACGTAATTCCAAATGAGGCGAGCCACGCGTACGTATAGATCCGATCTACGGCCAACTTCTCGATGTACGCTCAATTAACGCTAATGTGTGTGCGAGCGAAGAGTTAATTAGCGAAATTGAAGCATGCACCCTAATCCTTCTCATTAGCATAGACTGCTTCATGCACATGAGGTTCGAGCGGGAAAATAAGAAACACTCTCGCAGTATAATACGCGTAAAGTTGGCCGCCTCACGGATGATAATCAGCGCGTATATGAAAGTTACCGTGCCAGAAGTAATATTAAATTGATATGGCCGAACTTGGGTATACGCAAATACTCGAGAATTGCTTCTCTTTCTTCTCCGCGTATGAATACTTTCCAAGTTTAGCATTTCCAGCGGTGTAACGGCGCTGATGAGAAAAGTAGAAACAAACGTAAACACGCGAAGGAAGCCATTATATAATGTTATAACATTTTCGAATTCGCGTGTATTATATATGCATAACTTGCAAACCGCACCGCGCGCGTTGAGTTTCAGCTGTTGCAGCTAAATATTTAACGGAAATTTCGCAGCGCAGCGGTTTTACCCTCCCACCCTTCTATGGTATTATCTTGAGCGGTGATCGATTTAATATCGCGCGCCGTCCACAATTTTGCTGTCTGCACGCGGCGTTACTGCTGCTGACTTTTTCAATTTATCTGACATTTTCCACCGCGAAATTTCCTTCTCCCTAGGTGCTCACGCTTGGTTAATAAAAAAATATTTCAGGAGGGTGGGGAAGTTAATGGGTGAAGTTCGGCGATTATTAACGCATATCGGAAATTGATACGTCGTTCGGTGTATCAAATAGTTTCTATATAATATATATAAGCTTATGTGAATTACGTAATAACGTGGAATAAATCGTGCATTTTATTAGTTAGTTCAGAGAATTAATATAGAGAGCATGCGATGAGAAGATGTGAAATAATTTTTCAACTTTTTTTTTTCTTTGGTAGAAGAATCTTTATACGAGAAAAGTATATAGAAAAATAGAATATTTATATAAAAGTGATTTCATAAAGGTAATTTTAGAGTAACACACACAAAGTATACTGTAAAAGGAAAAAATAGAATATAAAGTTTTATATTGATTTTTTTTGTTTATTTCTTTTATAGAGAATATAAAGAATGATTAAAAATATTTGTTCTTATTGAAGATATATTGTAAAATACATTATATTTATAAAAAGGTGAAATACTAAGATATAATACGATATTATAGAAGAATTGAAAACTTTTTGTTTTTCAATAAATTTTTTATAACTTTTTAAACACATTATATTAAACAAATACACAGGAATTAACACACCAAAACTAGAAAATAAAAAAAGTGCTCCCAAATCACCTACCTAATACTTTTATAATTCAAAAAGCATGCAGGTGCGCCACACCTTCGCGTCCCCGTTCTCTCGCGCACGCACACGTGCTCGGCGCGTAATTTCAGCTCGGCAAAAAGGGCGAAAAAGAGCCCCGGCGGCTAGTCGCAAATTGGAAGATTAAAGCCTGCGGGGATCGAGAGCGCGCGCGCGCGCATGCAGGTGCTATTTTCCCGTCGGCCGCTCGCTCGCGTATCGCGTAATAACCGACGCATTAATCTACACGCGCGCGTGCGGCCGCGGGGTAAAGGGCTGTTAATCAGTGAGATTCATCGCGACGGCGTTGCGTGTCGCCGCGCGTACTTGCGAAAAGTATGTGTGTAAGTTGAAAGTGAGTTGGAAACTATGTGAAGATAGGTCGGAGGTGTACTTGAGGTTTGGAGTTTTTGAGTTGGGGAGGTGTGCAGGTATAGTTTATAGTGGTGAGATTAGTTTAATTTATGCGAATAAAAAGGGGTGATCGATGTAGATAGCGGCATGCCTGATATAAATTAGTTTTTATTAAAAAAATGAGGAAAGTTGAGAGTGGTGGGGTAGAAAATTATCTAGCTTTATCTTAATATCGTTCTCGTTAGAGCCGTCGATATGCCGAGCTTGTTAAAGTGCGCGTAATGCTGAATAATCTTCTACCGCAAAATATTCGTAATTGTTATTTTTATAGCTTATACTTATATGTTAAAAATCTAGGGAGGAAAAACGTGAAACTTGTTAATTTGGTATACAAGTGCTGTTGCGATAATTAAAATATTGATATTTTATGCATGCTTTTACGAAATATATACATAATTTAATGCAACTCGAAGATAAATTTTTATGCTAAAACCCTGCTAGAAAATAGGCCAACTTCGTTGGTTAACATGTTAATCAAATGGAAGCATTTTTACTTAAAATCAAC
>UXGD01001080.1:0-40138 GCA_900474315.1 Torymus auratus | reverse complement strand
TCATGTTCATAACCTCAAAAGCAAAAAATCAATAGATAAATAATACGCGCGAAGCGCGTTGAATGTAGCTAGTTAAATAAAATAATTGGTTACTAGGTGGTTCTACTCCAGTCACTCATTCGTATGATAACAATATAATTATTAACAGCGCCGTTGATCAAGATGCTGTCATCTATCGTGATACTCAAAGCTCTTATGATGCTTTCAACTGAAAAATTTCGGAGGTCGCTAACCTGCGACAAAATTATTTTACATCCTGATGTGGATTGCTCCCTTATAGTAATATAGTATAGAAATTAAACACAAAGTATTCGATTTATAAATATTGGAATGTAAGTTACTTGTAATAAATTGAATAATGTAAAGAATAAAGTTTCCCAATGGAAAATAATAACCTAAGCATATAATTTATAATGACAACAAGTTGTAAAATACTTTCAAATGGTACAAAATAATAAAAGCGTAAAAAATAGTTCAAGGTAATTTTGAGCTTGAAATAGAAAGTAAACCGAGCGAAGGTCGAGCGGAGAAGAGAAAATCGGGGAAATTGCGCGCACACCTGACCGACTACTACCTGTCGTGAAAAGCCATAAATAACGTATACTGCGTAAGGTTTCGAGTCAATTAGTTCGCCACCTGCAAAAGGGTTGGTGCGCAACTAAATGGCGGACGCTTTTAAAAACGTTACAAATACCTTTTTAATACATTCCATTAAACATTCATAAGACTTTAATATATATCTGCTAGTCTCTCACCCACAGTCGTGTGAAAATACCGGAGATATATCTGTGACTAAATAACAGCCCCATTTTTTAACCGAGCTCTCGTGCAGCTAATCTGGTTAAGCACTCACGTACGCAGCACTTTAAGATTTTCGGCATCCTCTCTCTTTCACGACGCAATTCGTTCACTTACCAACAAAGGCAAAGCAGCGGGTGAAAAATCGCGTCTCTCTCTACACGGCCGGTTTAAAAGAGAAAAGCCAGCTAATCCGAGGGCGGAGAGGACGATTTTTCGCCCCCGTTTTTCCATCATCCATCGACGAAGTATCGGTAGCGATATTTTTCGAGAGAGGCGCGGCAAGTGAGAGCTGGGCTCATTAATAACCGACGAGCGACTCGACGTTTATAATAAATAAACCTCACCTGCGCGATTCCGGGTCGATCGCTCATGCCGTGTGACACGATGAAAGGCGGCGCGCGGTGGCTCCTCTTTTTTCATGGAATCCGAAGTGTCTCTCGTCGTCGTCGTCGTCGTCGCCGTCTTGGTTTCGCTGGGATGATGGTGGAAAGTCTGGATGGCAGCGCGTGCGGAACAAATCGATTGGAGTGATGGTGTTTGAGGAACGTATAAATGCGCAGGTGGAATTGTAAGTGTGCGAAAGGTTAAGGTACTGCAGTACTTTATAGCTTAAACAAGTAAATGGTAATTGTCGTTTAAGCTTTTAACAAAAATCAGTTGCTCAATCCAAGTACCCTATGGCAATACATCATATTGTCTATAACTTTGATTGTTCCTGGAATGGAAATTGACGAATATTAATCAAATTTTGTTCTAGGAACTATTCCTTGTTTATTCCTGGAATGAAAATTAACGATAATTAATGAAATCACAAATGTGTCATCGTTGTCATAGCTATTTTGCCTTCAAACTTTATATAGAACGATGCGTTATTGGGTTGTGTAGGACAACTGGCTTGGTGCAAGACCTAAATCAATATTCTTTTGTTTACTAAATAATTAACTTTACTGTATAATTATTTTCTCATGTTTAGCCGACAAAACAGTAAAAGTGGTAAAGATAAAGTACATATTAAAATATTTTTTAGACAGCTATAACTCAATTAGCGTTACATCCAACCATGATGAGTCTTTGACGCGGTTTATATGACTTATCCTAAAAGAACAATAGAATTCCAAATTAATTAGCAAGGCAAAAATAGAGACATCTGTAACATGTAATATTGCAGCTCGTGAGTTTCACCATTCTCCCATGTAATACCTTACACTTATCACACTATTCCATTGTTCACCATCAATCGAACAACGCATAGCGCCATTCCGAATCTTCCATTAACCATATTTTTCCGTACACCTCAATCGAAACCTCACTACCAAAGACAGCATAAAACTCGAAATACCGCCACAGAACGTGAGTATAAGCAAACTCGCAGAGGCCGCGACTTAGGCCGCGCGTCGGCGAGTTAAGAGCCCCTTGCGCTGCTCGAATAGCCGCCGCACACAGCGCGATACTCGGTCATTTATTTCGGAAGCCGTAATATTACCTCGCGGGCGCAGGGGCGACCGAATGAATGCGCACACGCTCGCTCTCTTTCTCGAGCGAAGCTGCGGTTTACGGGGAAATCGAGGTCGAGGACTGCGTGCTGCTGCTGCTGCTTTTTCATTTACGAGCGCACCTACTCGCCGATGCGCACTAAAACGTCGGGGGAGGAAAAAGCAAGCGCGAGGGGTGGAGAGAAGAGAGGTGAGCAGAGGTGTGTGTTTTCTTAGGTCGTTTGTATATATAGTGATGCTGGAGGCAGGAGTTGCGATGATGATAAACGGGGTTTCGTGCTAGAATAATTAGAGCGCTGGGAATATGATAATTTGTTTTTCGAGGTGTATATATTATGTTTTAATTTCGATTTGTGATTGTATGATGAAAATGGGAAGGATAGGGGTTTCTTTATAATTGTTGGTTCGGTATTGTTTACTGAAACAATTGATTTAGGACTTTAATAGTAAGGAAAGGCCTTAATTTTTCAGAGTCGGAATTAGTTTATTAATTTTAAAATACGGGTTGTTTATAGAATATCTGGCTGTTATAATAAAGGAATAATGCATATCTCACAACGGGAGATATAGGTTTTCGAAAAGTCTAAGTTTATTCGTGGCAGATTTCTCCCACCTAATTTAAAGAACAAAATCATTAGTGAGATCTACTTTTTAGAATAAAAACTTGTTATATAAGCTCTTTCGCATTTTTGTTCTCAATAAACGACAAAAAAAAGGACAAAAAATAATTTATCGACTCGAAGAACCGCATTCTTATATAGTTATTCCTACGAATCTGATCCCCAATCTCGACACTAAAGATCTCACTTCAAACTCTTAAAACCTCACAAAACACGTATTCCACATTAACTCCAGCCCCCAAATTTACAAACAAATCTTCAAAGTCAATTCTCCTTCAAAGTCCGTCTGCACGACCAACCCAGTCCTCTCTTTTCCCCTCTTCCTCAATCACCGAATTAGCCGTGACAAAGAGCTCGCTCTCGAAAAGTCGAACATCCTCCGTTGGTGCACAAAGGTGAAAACGCGTTCGTACAGTGTGTCGTCTCTCTCTCCGTTCCTCGCATTGTGCGCATTACTCGCTAAAAAGGCGCGCACGCAGCGTCTTCGCGTCCAAACAGCCCTAAATTTCCCATTCAGCGAATCGCCGTGTGCAACGCGGGAGTATATAAGCATGAATGGGAACTGGTGGCCGAGAGGTCGCTGGTAGAAAGTTCGTTCGAGAAATTTTGTCGAAGGTTATAGTAGTAACCCCCGTGGTGTCTTTTTTTTCTCTCTCTCTCTCTCTTTACCCGCGCGGCGAGAGAAGACGCCTTTCGAAATCGCTTTCACGTTTCTGCTGGTCCTTCGACAAATGAACGAATAATCGCTGGCCGCAGAGAGCACGATGGTAATAATGGTATGGGGGACGGGGGAGGAGCGGAAGTGGCTTTCGAGCGGTCGGAATTGATGGCTGTGAAAATTCCAAGTCGTTTGTATGGATGTTATATTGTCGCAGATTTCCATTTAGTCAAGCGACCGCGCGTCTCTCTTTTTTTGTGTATGTATACTCGAAAGTTGTATTTACTGGCATATTAGATTTCTAATTTCCTTAGTCACTTTTGTGAGTTTAGCCATTTAAATTTACCTATATACCAGCACCAGTAATGTACATTTGCGACTCTTAAACCAAAACTGACCTTACTACATATACGAACCTTCGAACATCACGATTAACAATCCAATTAGTTTCCTCGTAAAAAAAAAGTAATCCGCAATTTCTAGGCAACCTTTTGAGCGGCTCGCAAACCCACCCACAATGCCGCATATACCTATACTCATTCTTCTCCTCTGAAAGACGCGACGTCACCGTTTAGTCAACGCGCTCTAGCTCGCGTGCCCATATACACACTATATCCGAGAGGAAAAAAAGAGAGAGAAGCGAGGCGCGAAGCGAACGAACGAAGAAGCCGATTATTCGGCCGTAAAATATTTAACGAGGCCGCAGCCAGTCGCGCGTCTTTGTAAACGGCGTGAATATCACAATAAAATATATCACCGGCCGTAAATAGGCCGCTCGCTAGCGCATATATAAATTCACGAAGCGCTCGCGCACGCACGCTCGAATAGCTCCGAGGAGCGCCGTAAAAGCCGCCCTGTGTGTGTGTATGCGCGCGTGGGGGTGGGATACAGCGCAGATAATTTCCGCGCAATGTGGGAGGTGTGACGAGGGGGTGGAGTAATTTGGAAAGGGATGGGTCATGCGCGTGTGAGAGCTTAGGTGGTTTCTTTTTTAAGTATTTTCTTCTTCGATTGTTTCAGGTTGGTTTTGTATATAGGCGAACGGTTGCTCCTATAATCCCGAAGCTGCGAAACTATTGTGTTATGGGTGAGTTATCTTGTTCTTGATATAATATTATATGTTTCTTATACGATAGATCGGAAAACTTATTTTAAAATGCCGTATGGGAGAAGCATAAAAATTGCTCTTTCCTATTATATAACCAACTCGATCGAGAATTCCAGAAAGCGTCTCATGCTTCTCGCAGCTAATTTTCCGCGACCAACTACACGGGAAAAAATAAAAAGTAAATCTTGCTGTTTTGCATAAGTTAAATCAACTGGATAAGGAAAATGTAGAAACTGCTTTAAAAAAATGTAGAATTCACATTTTTTTTTATGGTTTTAAAGTAAAAACTACTTTTCATTTAACATGCATAATCAAAACATAATGTCAATCTTACTTTACTAAACAGTGAATTCTACTTTTTTTAAAAGCAGTTTCTACTGATTCTCATGAAAGTGAAATAAACTTGCTTTTATAAGTTAAATCAACTGTGTAAAAAGTAGAATGACTTAATTTTTTATTCCGTGCAGGAAAAACCCCTCCACCTCCCCCTAAAAAAACAAAGAAGAAAAAACCATGCACGCACCTTTTCAATATTAAGCATGCAAATTTCGCGCTACCGAAGACACACGTGCCAATTTGGTGATGTGTTTTTCGCCAAAAGTCGCACGCTCGCTCGCACGAGCCAGAGATATGCAAATGGAAGACGTATAGAATGAGCAGAGAGAAAATCCGCGAGTGTCATATACCTATACGCGTGTGCTGCGTAGCCGCTAATTGGGCCCTCGAGGTGACGCTCGTTCGCGCGCTTCTTCTCTCACCCCCGCGGCACGCGGTGAAAGCGAGAGATGCGAGAGAAATTGATAAAATCTTTAATTTCATCCGGACTCCGCGCATTGCCGAGCTATATCACAAAGCTGTATGCGCGGGTTAGTTGGGTTTATTGAGCGCTTAGGCTCTCTGTGCGCACGCGCGTGTGGATGTGGGGGAATACTTCGTGATAAAGTGTGATCAGAGTTTGGATAATAAGGGGAATTTCGGATTATGAAAGCTTAGATCAGCGCGGGCAGGAAGTGTTTTACGTTTTAAAAGGTTTTGATAAGACGTTTTGGTGATTCAGATTTCTGCGAATAATTCATTTTGACGATGTGACGATTTCGCGGAATATAAACTCGCGCCTCGATAATAACTACACGTGTTAATCGCTGCGCGAGACTTGTTCTCTAACAAGGTCAAGGTTGAGCGATTTAGCATACTGGTTTTAGTATAGCTGCGATAATTGTTCGAGAATGCGGTTCTAACGTCGATGACGATGCAATGCGTTTATATTTTCCGATTGCCGTTTATTGGAATTGTTTTTATATGAAAATTAAAGTACAAAGAAAATGCTGCGGTTGAAATTCAGTGTAAAGATTTTTTGTGTATTTTTTTCCTATAAATTGTGAAGTAAAAAATAAAAATTAATTGAAGTGAAAAATCAAAGCAGAATGATCAACAATTATATTGAGTAATTTAAATATTACATTTTATTAGAGTTATAACAAAATTTGTGTACAAATGCTTGTTTTATACAATGTTCGTATGCGTACAATCGCATACTGCGCAATATATGAGTGTTTGTGATAAATAGCGTTCGTTTTTTTTTTATTAGAAAAAAAAATTATCTCGTCCGTCCGAGACATAGATAGAGATAGAGAGAGAAGTCTTTCGAAATATCTTGCTGCACAGCGAGTTTATGTTAGTCGACTATTTCTTACTTATTATACGATGTTGGTTTTCTTTTTTTTTTGTTTCATATAGAAGTTTGACGAGTTTACGTGTTGATGCACGTGCAAGTGTAGCCCAGGGTCTCGTCGGACTTTACGCAGATGTGGTTGCCGAAGAGGCACTTGGTACTGCAGAGTGCGTTTTGGGCGCCGTTGCACGGCTCGCCAAAGATTTTGGGAATGTTGACTGTAATGAGAAAAAAAGAAACGATTTAATTATGGTTGCGTAGAAGGTGAATCGGTGGTGAGGCTGGTTTTTGATGAAGACGATTGGTTTTAGATTTGAATAGAAAAAGGAAAATGAAAAGCTGCTTTTGAGGTGTGGTTTTGTCACTGTTTGAAAAATAATTCACAAATTAATGAAACTTGGTTGAAAGCATTGAAAATAGACAACCTGTCACGATTCTTAGTAACTAAACTATATTGACATATTTTTCTTTTGTTGTTAAGATAAATCTAAAACGAATATATTTTTATTTGTATCTTAGATAAATAAAGGAAAAAGTAGATGAAAAGGCACTAATTTTGTCGTGAACTGTGTATGAGGATCGCTACGGTGTAAAAACAAACTGGATATATCTTTCACTAATATTATCTTCTTTTTTAAACAATGACAGATTTCAATGGTAAAACGGGAATGGGTATAAAAAAAAAGAATATTTTTTTTCCAGAAAAGTTAATACATTAGACATTTTCACCATGAAAAACATATATAACGTGATAAATTAAAAATTCATGATGTAGGAAAGTTTATGGGGTGGAAATAAAACGAAAGAAAACTCACTTTGAGCTGTAGCCATGGCCACGAAGGCGACGAGCAGCAGAAACACCAGAACTTTCATTTTCGACACTTCGGGGCGGCGCACAAGTTTCTCGAGATGTGTTTAGCGTGAGAGCAAGTAGCGTACTGATGATCCGCACTACTTTATACTCAATTTAAGTCAATTGAGATTACTTTAGGCTCTTGTGCGCGCCGGGTTAAAAGCTAACGGTGATAAGACATATCGTAACCGCTGATGCACGTTACCCACTCTCGGTATCTAGCGCGCGGAGCGTTTAGATAATGATGTTGATTCAATGGTAATTTATACGGACAGCTCCTCTCGCTGACCTGTTTACGACTGGGACATTTTCTCGGTTATTGCTTGAAGAAAATACGTATGTGTGTGCGTGATTCATTGACCGGATAAACATTGTTTTTTTTACTACTTTGTTTTCATTTTGTATACGATTGAAATTGTTTCTATGAATTCTATAATTAATTAAAATTCGATTTTTTGCACTGTAATTATTTATTTGACATTTAATGTGGAATCAAACCTTATAAATATTTTAATTTATAATGCATATTATAATATTATATATATATAATTAGTTATATAACTTTTTTTGTTTTTAATACTAAACTTCATCCACTAGTAAAGAAATAATAAAAATCAAACATCATCTTAAAAATTATTAAAAAAAAAAAAAATAAAAAAACATGAATATATTCTAGGCACGTGTTCATGGAGTCATCACTTATAAGTACACGTGAACTCAGTGACCAAGTTACTGTTTGAATGAGATAATACACTTTTCTTAATGCAATTGACGGAAACGTTGTAGCAGAATAGTAACGAGCACAAACTTACTAAAGTGCATTGAATCCACGCATCAAAACACGGAAGATATATATACGTAGTAGTAGTTGCTCGTAGTAGATTTTAAATATAGGGATATATACGTCGGCGCACGCTCGATTCATTCAAGCTCTTTCATCTCGTCGAATGTAGTTACAAAGCCACCCATTAAATACTTCGAACCTATTATTTATTTAATCTATTTGAGATTTTCATTACATTTATTTGAGAAAATAACAAAGTCTAAGAGTGAAAAAAATTCCAGAGAAATAAATAATAACATTCCGACGGCAGCGGACGTATTTAATTTTACAGTTCACAATAACGACTCATTTCACGACCATGACGTCATTGGGACAAGGTAATTTCAATCTTATAACGTAAACATTTTTTTTATGAGTGATGCTTGCGCAGTAATAATCCATTTAGGCACGTGCAAACGAAGACAAAGTGGTTGTAAGGCTTTTTCAGTTACAAAAACAAAATGATTATTGTGAAAGTGTTATATGCACTCTCTATATAAATAAGTCTTAAACTATTCCCATTTAAATGGGAATCCCATTAAAATAAAAATATAATATTGATTCTACTACTACTTAAAAATCATTTATTCAAATATACTCTTCTATAATTACTTGACAAAATATATTTATCATCGTTAACCACGAATCAAAACCCAAAACACTAACCCCACAAAAAATTTTTCCTCAGCAACCTCGCGCATACCATCGTCATTTCGAGCTCTCCCTATACCAGATCCCTCCAACACGCAACAACCAATTACTATTCCCAACAATCATCCACATTTAAATCCGCGCAGCATCGAGAGCACACACACACACACACACAGCCCGCTGACCCGGTTCCCTCTAATTTGCGAAACCTCCCCCCACGATCCATCCCAGCTCCTCTCGCTTATTTTCTCTCTCTCTCTCGCTCTTCAAATATCAAATCCTCCTCCTCCCCGTCTTCAGGGCGTCAGCACAATAGCTCCGGCGCGCGCGCGTCTAAGGCCTATACGCGCGACCCTAAAGCGCGCATAAATACGCGCATTAACCGCGCTCGCTCACTAAAGCCACTCGTTCTTTCCCGGGCTCTCTTTCTTCCCTCTATGCGTTGCGCGGCGCCGGCATTATCCAATTTTCCGAGCAGATATTCCCCCGCGATATAATAATTGGGCATTCAACGTAGGCGCTCGCGCGCGCGTTTTTTTTTCTCCCCTCCACCCTTCCGCCTACTCCTCGCGTTCTCCTCGGTAACACTATTATTATTATTATTATTATATTATTATTATGGTTGTGGGAGCGAGGCATCATAAAACATTTTTTTTTTCGCGGATGCGTCGAGCTATGGGCTCTCCTCGTGGGTTTAGTACTCGTCGTTTAAACCGCCACTAATTATTGTTGCGCGAGACGGTAATGAGTTCGCGATGCCTTCAAGGAGGCTTTAACGTCTTCGCGAGCGAACCGCGTGTCGAGGTTCCTCTCGTTCTTGTTTCCTGTGTGCAGTTTAAGTGCACGTCTTGCCCATCCCCCTGCTTTTTTTCTTTCTTCAACGTTGTCGTCGTGGTAATAATAATAAGCAGAGATCATTCAGCCGGGGAGGAGCGAGACATTATTTTTTCCGCGCTCTTTTCGTCGTGCTTTCTTTCAGAGGTCGTCGGGCTCGTTTGGCCGCCGCGACGACGAGGTTGGTGTTTTTAAAGCCGCGACATCGCGATGAATGGAGATGGGTTCGGTTATTTACTTTTGCAAAATATTTTTTATATTTTAAAAGATGTTGGATGCTATGGGAATATTAGATTTAGATGTAACTTTATTTAAAGAAATCGACAAATCGGGTTATCTTTCGTTGACGTGTCATTTAATTGGGATCTCAACGAGAACTGATTCTTGCAGTCAAACAGCAACAACTAATAAACGACGTGCACCAATTGTTTTTTGGTGGAAGAAATCAATACATTTTAGAATCTCTTTTGTATATAACATCTATATCTATTTCTTTCTATAAAATTCGGTAATTACGTAATTATATCTATTCGCTATTTCAGTTTATTTTTCTATAATTAACATTCAAATAAATGTTACTATTTAGTTCCGTAACAGGATCGTAAATACGAAACAAGAAAAATCTATCTCGATCTTAATTAATTCATCCTTGAAATGTTTGCTACCGCTTTTCCAAGAAAACAAACGATTAGAGTATAAAAAAACTAACTCTCAGGAATGTTTTATTTTTTCCTATTCTGCGCAATTGACGTTCATTACCCAGTTCTCGGAATGGTACTAATAACTGATTCGTATGTATCTTTCCAGTTAACTAAACTATCATTCTATATAAACAACATCCGACAATTTTTTTCCATCACTGTTAAGAATTTTTTGAAATGTGCATTCTGTAACAAAGCTTCAAAATTTGTATTAAATTCGGGAATTAGAATTAAATTTTCAAAATTAGCAATAATATTTTAACGCGAATTTGCATTAAATTTAATAAAAATTCCAATTCCCAAATTTAATACAAAATTAATACAAATTTTGAACTTTTATCACAGAAAATGAATTAAATTTACACTAAATTTCAGAAAATTTTAAACAGTCCACCAACTAACATCTAATACCGTTACCGTCCATCAATATTGATATTCCACGTGACGCGCGCACTTCATAACATTCCGAGCAAAGGAAAAATAGCCCCCCTACCCAAATCAGCCAACCCCTCTCTCTCTCTTTCTGTCCCTCTATACGCGATCTCGTCTTTCCGATTTTTGTTCTCTCTCCCTCCTCGCGGCACCCTCTTCCGAAATCCCTCGACAATGAGATTAGACTCCTCGGATTTTCGAAAAACGGTTTATTAAGACTCTGCGTCGTCGCGTACATATATAAGCGCGAGATAGAGAGAAACGGGAGCTGCGTGCGCTCGATATATAAAGAAATATCCTCGCGCGCGTCGCTCCTCGCTTTGATTGACAGCTGAAGCAACTCTCGCTTCGGGGCTTTTCTTCTTCCGTCTCTTTCTCTCTCGCACTCTCTTGCCTTTCTCGCGCGTCTTTCCCCCTTATTGCGTCGGTTATATGTACGGAGAGGAGTTCGCTCTATTCTCGCGGGCTGCCGAGGCTAGATGAGCAATGAAAACCCCCGCGTGATTCCCGGAATTTATAGGAGAGAGAGTGAGAGAGAGAGATTGGCAGCGGGAAACGAAGATATCGCGGATGACGGCTGGGGAAACGGAGACAGAAAGAGAGGGAGAGAGAGTTGTCTTTTCGTAATATTGCATTAGAAAAAAAGGAGAAGGGCTCTTTGTTGGATTTATTTAAAGATTAGTTCGACTTCTGATCGCACGGGAGGTATAAATACACTCATTGTATTTTTTGCGTGAAATAATGTTATTAAATAGGGATTTTATGATGTATTTCATCATATCACATATGATTTAATATTGACGTGCAAGTGTTATACTTTCGACATAGAGATTTTCGAAATATCTATAGGTAAAAGGTATACGTTTAATTATTATCACGTATCATTATTATCTAGAATATAATATTTCATGTGTATTTGCAACAAAATGATACAGCAATGCGGAAATACATTACATTAAATTTAATGCTTGAATATGCTTTTTTTCCAAGAAAAGTAATGCACTTTGCATTATTAAAATTTACATTAAATTTAAGATTTTATTATTTTTAATGCGCATTCATTTTAATGTAGATATTTTTTCTACCGTGGGTACATTAATATTTTGCTCTAAATTATGATAAATAATAATATTAACGCATCTTTTCCTTATTGCTACACATTAAATTGCACTGCTTCATTTCATTCGAACTTTACACTGTTCATACATAGATAAGTATATAATTAAAAAAATATTTATGTAATAATCTCTTTTCGATTTCTTAGCTATAATGAAAATACTTGTATTCTAGGTTCTCAACAATCACTCAGTTTAACGTTTTCCAAAAAGCCATCCGTCAAAACAAGCATTTCCCCCATTATTATACAGCTCGCACTCGGGGGCTGACGAAGCCTTATTATAAGAGTCAGAGAACGGCCGAGCGCGATAGTCAGACTAACGCTCCACCGTAGCGTAGTGTGCGGGGAGGGGGGAAAGAAAGCGAGCAGCGCCGGTGGCATACCTGCCGGCGCGATTGCGCGCACTCGGTATAGCTAGAGAGCTTCGGCTCACGGCGCATTGTTATACTCGCGGGAAATACGAGATTATCCGCGCATTGTCGCGCTCGTGCGGGAAGACGAAGGGGTAGCAGGCAAAGATTAGCCCCGCTGCAGTTTGCGCGAGAGCTGTGTGTAACATACGCGCGCGTCAATTGATATCGCGCGCGTTGAGACGAGACGGGAAAAAGAGAGAGAGAGAATGAAAAGTGACGCGGTATAGTTTTTTTTTCTTTTTTAACTGTCGTGTAGGTAGTAGCGGGGTTTCTTTTCTCTTTCTTTTTGTAGCGGCGAGGACAGTTTTTGGTGATGTCTTCATTGTCGGCGAGGGATTCGGGAGGAGTTGGGTTGCATGGTATGCTTGTAAGCGCAGCGCTTTGTGCGACGATTAACTCGGAAAATTCATGGACTCACGCGCGTGGGATTTTTATTAGCCGCTTATGTATGTGTACAGTTATTTCATGGTTCTGTATTTTATTTCCATTTTGTTTTATTCGCGTGTTCATATGTACATTATATTTGGATCGTCCGGCTTTTTGTCAATGCATTTTATTAATTCTTGTGGCGTAATACTTCAAACATTCGGTATGTTTGTTAAAGCTTCCCTGGGTAAATAATTAACCATATTTTATAGTCTAGTGTGTTAATTAAATGGAAGTATTTTTAGCCAAAATGTATAATGTAATGGATCTAAAAGTTCTACCATTACTTAAATACATACTTTATGAAATGTAATTACCATAATTTATTTCGGTTTGGTACATAATTATGAAATACAAGCAATGTTCGTTTTTAGCCATAAAGTTTCCTGAAATATTGCTAAATTCCGGTTAACATTTAAACCAGGGTTATTGTTAAGAATAAATTAAATTAATCTAAATATAAAATTAGTCCACCTACAATATATACTTGTAAAATCCTTCCAACACAAAAACCCCTCCTCTTTTCAGCTAGCAAGAAATCCTTCAGCGAAGAAATACAAGTTCCAACTATACCTCCATTTTATCACAACCCGAAAATAATCACCCACATATACCGCAAAACAGTTACTCTCAAAACGGCACTCGACAAGCCGCATCGAAATCCAAAATCCCTCCGACTCTTCACTCTGTCTCCCCCCCACGCGCGCTTGCATGCACACACAGCCCATTATATTCGCGGCCGCGCGCGTCATCGAGGAAAAGAGCCTGGGCTCCTATTGTGCGGTCCTCTCGTGTCTCCACGTGCGCCTTTTTCCCTCCTCGTGCGCGCTCTCGCACACGCGCGCACGTGTGTCCCAATTAAATAACAGGCAAAAGGGCGACGTAGCGTGCAGGCGCGAGCCGTACGCTCTCTCCTCGCTAATTGCGTATGACAATGATCAAGTCGTCGAGGTATAAACACTCGGCACATCGCACGATGACGATGGGGTGAGGGATGTCTTTCGCGTCTGACCGTGTACGGTTTATATAAGGCTCTTCTGTTTACCTTACTGGCTATGATTGCGTGGTTATTTAACGAGCTATAGATGCTTATTTAAATTGTGTGCTGAGGTTATATAGCGAGTAAGTTGTTTTTGTAGCTTTTGTCAGGGATTTTTTTTAATGCGAGTTTTGAGGCTGGCGTTGTCTGTGGTTAATAATTTGGCTTTTGAAAAATTAAGTTTTTTGAAAGTTTCGATGACTAATTATACCTTAGCTATCTGAATTCTATTTTTTTTACTTTATATTACTAGTAAAGAGGAGTGATGAAAGGGTCATAATATATTTATTTATGTATTGAACCAGATTGATTACATCAAGTAAATCCTATAGAGGTAAACGCAGTTACCTGTACATAGGCTGGAATAACAGTTTATCAAACGCTATGACATCCCCATGGACTTCCATGTTTGCGTTTGATAGATCCTATATAGAAACTAACTTAAAACTAGTATTCCAATTTACAAAAACATATCTATGAAATTTATAAGATATATGAAATACTTGCCCAACATTGCAATAAAATTCTACATAGATTTTATAAATTTTTTAATGTTTTTTTATAGTTATTTTACTTATATTTAAACACTTCTATCACTAATAGCTTTTTCCATTTTTGGTAGTATTATACTCTTATTTATAGTCTTTGACTCACTTAATAAGTACGTATTCTTAAGTTTATTATAATGATACATAACTGACTCTAGTATGAATATTTAAACATTTTTCTTCTAACTTGATATCAGTGTGTTTATGATAATGTTAACAGTTCTCAGCGTAGATTGTAACATTTTTATAATTATGTTTATTTGTGTTTTTATAAATCGAAATGACTATAAAGATCAATATGCGCGTAATGTTTCGTGAAAGAGCTCAAAGACAACTCAATACATCTCACCCACAATATCAAAGAATAAATATATATTGGCATAAAGAACCCGCGCAGTGCAGCTCTACAATAGCATTATACGCACAAAATCATTATACCAAACCTCCCGCCACAGCATGAACCTATATATATATATTTATCGCACAAACTCGTTTTTTTATCTCAGCGCCTCGACAAATACCTCAATATCAAAAAATAACCCTCCTCCCTCCATCCATCTCCCCCTTTCAAAGCTAATTATCGCCCCCGCGCTCGCATCATCTTTTTGCCGCGCTGCGCTGCGCGAAACCCTCAAACACACACGGAACGAGTGAAGCGTGATACCCGCACGCTCATATAGAAAAAAAGAACTCCGCGCATCGGATTCAAACGCGTCAAAGTCGACTACGACGACGACGAAAAAGGCGAGACGACGCGCGCGCGGGGGCTTTGATAAAAAAAAAGGCCTAATGAAATTCGCTCCAGCGGCTCATTCAGCGCACCGACGCGCATCTGCGGCGTTAATTAACATGCGAGAATCGGCTGCTGCCCTTTTTTCGCCGCCCTTTGGGCGAGAGGCGCGAAATTCGCGGCAAGCAGCCCTATATACTAGCAGTGGCAGCTACTACTCGACGACGCGCTGCGGTAAGGGTTGTAAATACGCGGAGGAGCGAGGTTCGAGGATGATACGCGACGTATATGTAGTATCCGAGAGATGAAAGTGATGCGCGAGGTGAGCGAGCATTTCGGGGGAGGGGGCGAAGTATCTTGGTGGTGGTGCGTCTAATTAAAAATTAATTTTTTTTAGTGGCTTGCGATATTGTGTGGTGCGACAGTAGTTTTTTGTTCATCTGTTTATTGTTTTTGTTATATAGGTGGGTTGAGTGAGCAGGATATTTATACGTGATTTGTATAATGATAGAAGATATTAAGAATCACGTGCACGTGTTGATTTAAGTGTATACGCACGTCGAATGTTTTTCTGTCATTTGTTGTAAAAGTATATACTTGAATATGAGGAATTCGAAAACACATAGTTGGCGAATGAAACATAATTCCATTTCTTTACTTTACAAATATACAACCTAGTCTGCTTTATTTCAATTAAGGAAAATACTTATCTATATACGTAACTACTTCGATCACCGTCCTTTCAAATTTGCAATGCTATATTATTATCTACGAAACATTTTTAATTCGAAAGATGTTTCAATCAATTCAATAATTATTTTTATTCCCATCTCCACTATAATGGCCACTTTTATAGCCTGATTAATTATTCCATTATTCCCGCATTTGCGGGAAATTAACAAAATTGTAACATTTAAATACAAAATAACCTTTTAAATCTATAAAGTGGCCACAGTAGAGATGGCAATAAAGTACTATATGTAACACGGGACTAAAGTCGATTATTCCCTTGGGTGATAACAGTAAACTCACCCGCGGGAATAATCAGCAACTTTAGTCCCTTAATACATAATGTACTATTATAAATTTTAATCTTTTGTAATTTCCTAAATTTCCTTTTAAAGTTCAAACTTTCACCATACTCACAACAACCGTAAATTTCCCTCGACCAACTTGCACCTCAACCTTTTACAGCATATAAACAGACAACATCATACTGCAATTATCGCCACATCCCAAAAGTACACACACACACACATCTCTCCCAACACTTAAAAAAATTAAGCTCCACTTCTTCCTCACCTCTCCCTCCTCTCTCTTCTTCTTCCAGCCACTAGCCTCGCGCGCGTGCCCCCTCGAAAAAAGCTCCCCGCGCGCGACACTGCGCACAAAAACCCGCGTAATTAGTATGCGCGTCCGCACGTTACTTCCATAAACAGTCCCTCTCTGTAGGCGCGCAGAGCTATACCTACCTACCCACCGAGTGTCGCGATTCGCACTTGCGCGCGCGCGCGGGAGAGAGCCGCGCCCTGAAAAGCTGCAGGCGTGCGTGACTGCGCTTATATACGCGCGAGGCGGAAGTGTCGCCCTTCGCACTCCCCGCGCGTCAGCGAGGGTTGCGCCCACGCTGTTTTCTTTTACCCTTACTCTGTATGTGTGTCTGTGCAGCAGCTTCTTCTTCCTCCTTTTTGCGCGCTTTTTCGAGGATGCGTTTCGCACGCGCACGTGGAAGCTGCTGCCGCTACTGCTTTTATGTTTATTACCGAGGCGCGCGCGTCGCGCTGAATTACGCCGCGCGCGGAGCCTTCGCGTGAATGCGAATTAGTCCGTTGTGTGTGAGTTCTCTCTCTCTCTCTGCTGTGTGTGTGCGTGTGAAGAAGAGGATGATGATGCGCCTGGCGTTTAGTTTGGTCAATGGTTTTTCTTATTATGAGTATTATAGAAGTCATGGTTTTTTTTATCAATCAACGGTTTAGTTGAAAATTAATTTAGCTATGAGTATTAAAAACTATATACAGCGTGCAGTGAATTTACGCAGTCCAAATTTCATGTGTCACTATGTGTCACTATATGTAAACTTGTGTATTGCCTATGTCTCAAGTTTGATCAATCACAGTAATAAACAGCGTTACTGAACCGATTATATACAACGAGCAAATATTAGGTTATACAATAATCCTGCGCTCGTTGCGGAATTGCTAAGGTACATTATGCGGTACCATAAACACTTTCTGATTTGCCAAAGTCATATTACCAATATTACAACCTAGTTTTAAAAAGGCCCTGCATATACACACGTCATACAAAAGCTCTCTAATCCCACCCATAAAATTAGCAAAATAACCGCGACGATTTTCAACTGCGCGCATTCACAGCGAAACTGCATCCCAGCGTATTTAGAAAATTACACAGACTCATCATATACACAACCATTGCGCGCCCACGAATGCTGTGTCACTTTACAGCCGCGTCATTATAATATACGACGGGGCGTATTTTAATTAACTTCGACTACTACGGGCGCTCGCCTCGCTCAGAATGCGCGATTTTCTTTAAATCGCGTCACAGCTGTCTCTCTCTTCTCTCTTTCACATTTTTCTCCGATCTCGTACAATATATACACATAAGCAAACGTATACATATATACACGTAAACATGTGCATACCTATATACCCCGTGCGCGATTTTGCGGGGCAGGCGCATCAATCGGCTTTCATCGTCGTCGTGTCTACTCTCCCCGCGTATATACGCGCCTACAATATATATACATGCGTATATATGTACGTATAACATACGTATACGCGGAATGGGGGTGGCGTGTATGTATATAATGCAAAACGCAGAGGAGCGAAGGCTGAATGCCGCGAAATTAGCTCTGGAGCTAATTACGACGACAACGAGAGAGAGCGTGGCGCGCGGGAGCCGCATAATTATTCTAGTAATTATGCGTAATCGGCGCGCACGGCGAAAACGGACAAGAATGTAGCTGGTGCGGGGGTATAGTGCGCTTTCAGCGCAAGCGGATCAAACGCCGAGTCTCCCGTAAATAGTCATTGAAAATGTTGAATCGGGAGAGAGGGGGAGAGACTCTCGAGAGTGTGAGTCTGTGTTGCCGTTTTTCGCGGGGGTAAAAAAGTCGTTTCTCTCATGTTTTTTGTACAAGGTATATGGCGATACGCGTTCGTCGTACGTCTCTATGTGACTTTTATATTGTTGGGGTGTATATATTTTGAATGCCACGAGGCGCTAAATTCGTGCATTTGTATGGCTAATTTGGAGCGAAATTTTAGTAATTGAATTAACTACGAGCTATATAATACGTGGTTTTTAGAAATTTGTCTAGTGTCATGTGGGAAATTAGTTTACTGATAAAAAGATCATTCATATTTAACAATAAATTTTGTTAAAAATACGTAGAATACTATAGAATGGCCACAGCTGGTTTATACTTTTATTTTGTAAATAATTAATATACTTTTACATTACAGTAGGAGAGAGAGAAAGAGTATATATTATGTTATATAATTGTTATAAAACCATTGCGTAAGTCAAATTTCAAATCTCATTATAAAATATTATATAACAGAGTAAGTATAATTTTTATTTTAATAAGTTAAATAAAAGCAAAATTTGAAAGAACAATCCTTATCCTCAACTTGATCACTATACGTACATTAATATAATAAGACAACCGCCATACAAATAAAAAAGCATATTATACAACGATTGATATCCCATCGATGAAACGCCTCATTTACCTCAATAACGAATGAAAACGATAACAACAACAACAACAACAACGGCAATCTCTGCGACGAAGTAATGAAAGTCGCGCGTACCCACCTCCGCGCCCGTATTGATTTCCATTATACACACCATGTACGTACCGCTAACGCCGCATCGTCGTCAACCTCGCTCTCGCATCCTCTCCCTTCTATCCTCGAATAATAATATTTATTTAGCGAATTTCGCTATACTCTTTTGTCAGAAGCCGCCTTTTCAGCCTTTCCTTCGCCCGCGGAAAAGCTCTCGCGTGCGCGACCTTTGATGCTTTTATCGTTCGCGCGCGCATCGTACGACGATCTCTCGTAAAAACGTGTTTACATCGCGCGGAATTGAAAAAGCCGCTAAAGCAAACGCCACCGTCGCCCCCATGCCTCGTACGTCGTATTTAGCGGCGGCAATTTCACGCTTCGATTGATTTTCCCTCTTTTCGCGTATACATACGTTTTCCTTTTCCCGCGCGCGTTTATTTCCCGCCCACGACGAAGGCGAAGCCGTGTCTGACGCGAGCGCGAGCGTTACTACTGGAAATTCATTTTACAGCGTATGTGAGTGTGGAGGAAGGGTACACGCGAAGTGGAGAGAACAGATTGTAATTATTCTTTTGAATGCCGCCGCCGCGGATGTGACGAGATTCCTCGGGCACGTGTATTTTTCGAATAATATTTTTTTTTCCCCGAGGCAAGATGCGCGTTGCGCGCGAAATTTCTTTCATATTTACGCGAGTATAAGTTGGGTATATACTTTTTTAATTATACTGAATTTATATATATCTTTATAATCATTTTTATTTAATGTAGAGTGGAGCTAGCGACGTTGTTGGTTTAAGAAAGTATATAAAGCGCATTTTCAGTTATAAAACTATATCAATCTTCGTAATATGTAATCTTAAATAATGACTGGAATCTTTGTTCATTATAAATTAGTCAAAGAGATGCTTTACCTTCTGGATTGTCGCATTTTGTACATATAATTTTAAAACTATTTCATGTAAATATTACGTTCTCCAAAATATCTGTAAAAAGTATATAATATATAAAAAACTTTTTCTCATTTAAATAATATTTAAAAGCAAAACCTCAATGACTATACGCGGCTTGCACGACAATAGCGCTTCGAAATCAGCAGAACTCTCGAAAAAATCAACAACATGCAACGACGAAAGAAAAAAAAAGCCCACCTCCCTATTCTCTCTTATCCTCCTCATTTCTCGAAATGGCCACTAATTGCAGAGACATCGCGAGCGCAGCATATCCACCTATACTCGCGACTACACGAGTGCTTATTAAAGTGCAACCTCCTCGCCGCGCGCGACAACGGCTCGCCCGTCGAATATAAAAGACGGCACCTCTCGCGCCGAGAAAAGAAGACGAGCCCGTACTGCCTCCCCCGGAAACGACGACCTCGCGCGAACGCGAACAAAACTACAGCGGCGTTAGCCGGTGAACCGGAGATCCGAGAAGAAAACTGGCTGCTGCTGCTGCACATTCACAGCCGGCCGACCTCGTTATCCGAGCTCTCCGAGGCACGCGTTTTTCCGGCCGGGCCGCGTCGACACGAGGCTAATGGACAAAAGGGACGCGCAGGAGCGTGATAGCTGCGCGTGAAAAGGTGCAACCAGCGATTAACGCGAGCGCAAGCAGCGTTGACGTCGCCCTCGTCGTCATTTTCGCGGGGCGTGATGCAGACTCGCGTCGTTGCGGGAGTGGAAGATGGTTTGGGATAATTATATGGAAAAATGTTTGCGATGATAAGATAGCGGGTGATATATAAGTGAGGTGTGGTTTATTTTAGCTGTGTAGATTTGATGTGTGTGTTGGTTGATTTTTTACTGACCTTGGATGAAGAAAACGTTATCAATAATTTAGTCGTGTTTATATCATTGGTTTGAATTGTATGGAAATTATTTGAAACAGGTGTTTCGAATTTGGATATAAAAATAGTTGGAGTTTTCGGATCTTGATACTAAATTTTTTTTGTCTAAAAGAATAAATATTAAGATATTTGGAAGAGGGATGAAATGTTACTGAATATAGTAGAGTTATTTTCTAGATGTAGATACTAACGATATACTAATTATTAAATAAAATTACAATAATTAATAATATTTTAAATCTAAATTTATTTCAAAACATTGTATTACAAAGGACGTGAAAAAAGTTTATAATTTAGGTTTACATGTATTTCATTGGGGAACAAATTCTCGTCAATATATTTATAATATTACTTTTCTTTTTTAAAATTGTATTTTAACATGACATTTTTTATATTACGTGTAAACTCAAATTACGTCATTTGTTATTTTTACTATTTTTTTTAGCGTGGTTCTTCCTGGGTGAGGCAAATGAGGTTTCATAATTACATGCATTATAAAATTGTAATTAGAAAATGGAAAATATTCGTAATATAATAAAAGAAAAATAATTTGTATAACTCTCATTAATTTTCGTTTTTGTAATTTTTTTTATTATATAATTCGTATAATAATTTTAAAATAAATAGGTTAGGTAAATCTATATAATTAGATAATAAACATAATTCTATATAATTATTATTATTATTCTCGATTGATTATAATTGAACATGAATTTTGAACATTAAAATTTTGTTGTTATCAGCTTTGAATTTACCATAGTTCACATCTTTTTTCTGGATCCTTCATCTTAAAACCTATTTTGCAATTGAAATCCTTTGCGAAATTCTCATTATTTTCAAAAGCAATTGTTACTCCGGCTTCGAGGGGGCAATATTTATCTTTTTTTAATATATTTCGAAGATGTTCATTTGTATCTTTACTACACAATACGCTTGCAGCGCTAATCCAAAACATCTGTTGTGGTGTGTAATTAAGATTGAAAAGTCGTTTTTCAACGATACCATTATCATCTACCCATTTCTCGTAAGCTTTATAAGCCAGTTTTATGCCACCGTTATCGGAAATATTTTCTTTTAAAGTTGATTTCCCGTCAAGCTGAAACAAAAGAAATGTATTTCAATTTATGTTTGAAATGATATTGATATTTTTACAATATTTCTTTGGTTTTACTTATAACAAAAAGAATTGAAAATTTGAAGGTTTCTTAAAAAAAAAAAAAAAAAACAAACAAACAAACAGTATAGCATAAAATAGAACAAGATATTTTAATACACAAATATAATAATACACTTACAAGTATATAAATACGTAATAAACTTACATTTTGACCGACTTGTAAAACAGTATAATTACTATAAAGGTCTTGTAGGCAGTTAAGTTTTTCTTTCATCTTTTCCTCTACTATTTTATTGGACCATATTGGATTTGGAAAATTTTAGTGCTGGAAAACTTTCGCTTTAAGATAAGTTGATAGAAATTCACTATTTCATCTGAAATATAATTGAATTGATTATCGTATAAATAAAAAATAATAGATCTTCTCAAAAACTTTTTATGACAATTGCCGAGTTTATTCTAAGGAAGACGCAATATTGTAAACTCACTCCAAGTATGTTTTTTGTTAAGTTTTGAGGATCGATATCAACGTATATTTGGATTGGAAAATATGCTTCGAAACCAGCTTTATTAATTTTAGAAAAAGTGATAATTATCCTCTGCCCAATTCTTGCCCATTAATACAGGCCAGCCGAATAGCTTTTCTAGTAATTCATGAACAGGTCGCACGCCTTCTTTTTCTATATTTACTGTGACAATAATAATTTAGTTTTTTTCTTGTATATCTAGCAATGGATAATATCAATAAATATTATGGCAGCATCTAAGTATGCGTACTTCTTACCTTCGTCCATACAATTTTGAAAATGTCTTTTTGTATTTGTAATAAAATTCAAGTCATTTGATTTGATTTCGTGTTGTAACTCATTAAGCACCAAATAATTTAATTCTTGGTTAATATAATGGAACTGATTCACTTCATGAGCTCCACTTGGAGGCACCCACGTGTATTGAATAAAATTTCCGCAGACAAATTGGTAAAAGTTATCACATGGATTTATATTTGGATTCACCATTCTTTGAAAGTACATACCTGTATAATTAATAAAGACATTTAGTTTTATCCAGTACAGATATGGTTTTTCCTTAATAACTCAAGAACTAATAACAACTTTGTTGTATACAAATAGCAGATATACATTCTTCATTTTCTACGTTAGTTGATATCGTTCTATCCCCTTGATAATCATGCGAAAAATTTAAAAAATGTATTTAATTATTGTAAAGCAACAGTATTATTATTAAATTATAAATACACTTAAATTCTACTATCAAAATATATACTAAAAAAATCGTTGTACCATTTTTCTCAAATATGATTTATGATTCATTAAAAAGTAAAGAACTAAATAAAATAAAAGTATAAAAGTTTCTTATAAGATTTAGAAGTACAAAATAATAAAGTTATAAATCTATAGCAACATTTATTTTAATCTTAAATTAATATACTTGCTTAACAATCAATTAGCGTAAGATTATCTGATTCGTTGAAAATCTTTGTAAACATCTTTTTATGGATTTTGAGCGTTTTTCACCGTCAAATGCTGCTGCAGTTGTTATCTTAGTGCAGAAGATAAATAATAATATAATAGTTGCTGGTATCCCACTAAATATAGATATTTTAATTTATATGATTAATAACATGAAAATTAGCTTCAGTACACTCAGCACACTTTAGCTGAATAAACTCACCAAGACCGATTGTTTTTCAAAATCATCATCGTACTTATTTTGATCTTAAAATACGTATGTCGAAATATTCAAATTAAGTCAGTATTAGTAAATTTAATTTAAATGTTAACTTTAGTTCTATTGTATAACTGAACTGAACTTAACTCACTGAAAATACCACTTTGATGCATTTTAGGTTTATATTTATGAGAGTCAGTTTTACGTATATCGATTTTACGAGTTAATAAAACCACTTATTTCTATGCGATGACGATATTTTATCATTAAATATTTATTAAAAATTTTATTACTCATTTTTTACCTAAAGCTATAAAAAGCAAAAAAAATCTGTAAGTTTAACCTCGGTAAAACTGTCTCACATATATTTAAATTTGTTTTACATAATTGACTCGTTTTTATTGTTTATTTTATTTCATTTTTTGACAATTGATAAATGTTCCGTTTTCAATGATAATCGACGATAGAAGCTTTTATTTACGATGTTTGAGTCTGGTTTGAGTACTTATAATATTTTAATCAGTAATTACATCATAATTTTCACCAAGCTTTCATGTTGAAAAGTAAGTTGTAAAATAATTTTAATAACTTAAATTTTTCAATCAATTTTCATTTGATGCTGAGCATATTTATACATTTTAGAAAATTGTACATTACAGTACACCTAACAGTATATTGATCACTGTTTTAAATCTGAATTTATTTTGTATCCTCTTAGAGGAAGCTTTGTGCTAGTAAAAAAGAAAAAATTTACATTCGAAACATTGGCTAGAAAACATGATAGGAATGTTTTATACGATATTTAGAATTAGAACCGAAACACACTGTTACTTAGAAAATGTGCGTATGGTTAGATGGTATCTATAGATTTTTTTTGTAAAATGAATTTCTTACAAAGAAAAAAGTTTTGATGTTGCAGTAAAAATTAATTTTTTTCTAATCTACACAATAATTTGAAGAAATCACATGACAAAAAATTCGCAGCGATTTTTGAACACTGCCGTGAAAAAAAAAACTAAAAAAGGTCTATAGAAACCTAAATAACTAAAAGAAAAAGAAAAATATTTCTAAGTAGTATGGCCACTTTTCGGGGGCGTGAACCGCAACAATACACACGCTGTCGGAAAACAGAAAGAATTCGTCTATGGTTGCTGCCGCGTGTGACAAGCCAGCGAAAGTTTCCGCACTCGCGAGTCATCGCCAAGAAAATTGCACGGTTAAAACAAAAGGTGGAGGGATGCGCGCGTGCGCACACGACTCCTTCACGGTAGAGCGGCGATTAGTAGCCGAAGCGGCCGCGCATTGTTTCTCTCGCTCTCTGTCTCTCTTCTGCGAGGTTTTCCTCTTAATAAGCTCGCGGGCGCCACGCGGAAAGCTATAATGTAAGAGAGGTAGAGAGAGAGAGAGAGAGAGAGAGAGAGAGAGAGAGAGAGAGAGAGCCAGCGAGAGTCGAAGATAAACCGGCACCCGCGTGAAAAGAGGAAGCGAGCGGATGATGATGAAGACAGCCAAGTGCCTCGGTGTGAGCTATGTGCGCCTGCTGGAGAAGTGAAAATGAAGCGCAGGACTCAGAGTGAGGGGAATACGGAAAAATATGCACACATGATTAAGAATCATAATTTTTTTATCATTTAAAATGACATTTCTTTATTACAAATTATTACCAAAGTAATATTCTTTTTGATTTTCAAATTTTCTAATAACTAGATTATTTACCATACTTTACATCTTTTCTCTGGGTACATCTTTGAACCGACTTTACATTTGAAATCGTTTGCAAAATCTTGATTGTTTGAAAAAGTTATTGTCACTCGAGCTTCATCTGGAGTATGGTTATCATTTATTATTGAATTTCGAAGCTCTTCATCTTCAGGTTTACTACAAAAAATACTTGCAGCACTGATCCAAAACATCTGTTCAGGCGTATAATTAAGTTCTGGAAGACGCTCGTCCACTATCCCATTATCCGTTGTCCACTTTTTATAAGCTTTATAAGCTAATTTGATGCCCCCGTTATCCGCAATATTTTCTCCTAATGTTAATTTTCCATTAACCTGAGTCAAGAAAAGTAAAATAATCAAATTGATGTTAGGTAGTTTGGAGTTGCACTAATATATGTAAGATGTTTTTCTAAAACTTTTTTAAAAGGAATTTCAAAATATTTTTAAAATACATGTTTTTTTCTTAAGCTCAAAATAACTTTCAAATGAAAAGTTGGAAATTTGTAAATATTTTTTCAACTTTACTGTAGATAACTGTCGTGGGAAATTTTGAAACTTTCAAATGAAAAGTTGGAAATTTGTAAATATTTTTTCAACTTTACTGTAGATAACTGTCGTGGGAAATTTTGAGATATTTTAAGTGAACACAAATAGCAGACGACACATGCCCGATATGCATGAGAGCGAGAGAGCCAGACGACGCGCATGGTATAGTTTGTGCTCTCGCTGAGCGCACAAACTGCATTACCGCGAAAGAGCCTCCTTAATAGGTTATTATTATACGTAAGATGACAGTCATTTCGTACGACTCTCATATCTATTCATTCGGGATCTTAGCAATATAAATCGCTTTAAGTAATCGCTAAACTATTGAAAAAATCGAAAAATCGCTATAAAACAAAAAAAAATATATCCTGTCAGATCAAAACCGGTAGAAAATTATTTTTTCGCTATCACAAAGCTTCCTCTAAGAAAAAGAAATCATTACTGATAGTAATTAATTCATGTATAGAGCGTATAAATAAAATCAGTCGAAATTTTTTTGAAAATTATTATAATTATTTTGGAACATACCTTCACTTTGTAATGTTGCTGCATTGGCCGTCTCGGTAAAAAATAAAGAAATTAAAATACTCGTTGCGAGTATACTGTGAAATATAAATGTTATAATTTATTAGTGTCATAATGTAAAATGTAAGTAATATTTGTACCTAATATCTCAAGTAAAAGTTAACTCACTAAAATCGATTGATTCTTAAAATCATGATTGTACTAAAATATGATTTGGAAAAAGTACTAAATTAAATTATATAAATTTAATATAAATTTTTAGCTTATTTACAAAGCGTAGTTGATTCTCATACTGAAAAAGTCGTTGTTACACTTGGAAAACTGTTAGAATTCTGTCTTGCTTTTAACTTTATCAGTACAATTCCAATATCTGAAATATTAAGCACTCACGAAATACCAAAGTATTTATAAGAAGCGGTTTTGTGTATTTTATTTTTACGGGTAATAAAATTGTTGACTTTGTCTGTTATGACAGCTGATGTCCACATGCTGGTAATTGTCATACAACAACTTATTCCATTTGTTTCATAACTTAAGTTTAAGTGCTTTATCGAAAAAAGAATGATAATTAGTTCTTTAACTGTTTTGATCGAAAATAGTATTTTAGATATGATTTTGGGTATCATATCTCCCTGACAGGTATGTCAATGTACCAATGACAATTTTATCTAAATCCGAGACCTTGAAGATAAAAATTACAAAATATTCTTGTTCAAACGTGGTTACGGTTGAACGAAAAAATTAAAAAAAGAAAATAAAAGTAAGAATATTAATAGATTCATTTTAAAAATGAAGTTGAACTCGTTTGTTTAAAAAGTTTTAAAATCGATTATAATACTTAATTTTAATATTTCATCTGCCAATAAATAAATATAATTTATAGTATAATTAGCATTTGGAATACTATAAAGTGCATTGAGATTACGAAAACCATACCTTATGTTTGAGCTTATTAACGTATTTAATGCATTGATTTTTTTATTTTTCCTGATTGAAAACTAACATGTAAATAAACTATAAATATAACCGATTTCATATTCATGCGCGCCTTTTCACCAAGTCGTCTTCACATTGCTAGAGGCCACCCGATCCCGCCTAGTCACGTCATGAGTTCCACGCACAGGTAACAATAACAATTAAATAGACAGTAGTTTATTGTTATAGAATTTTAAGAAATAATTAATACATTAACGTATAACAATGGCTTTATGTAAAGTTTGAGGATTTCTCAGTTCTTTTTATCATAAAAATATTTATAGAAATACTTATACGATCAAAAACAAACTAATGTAAGTTTCAAACAAAATAACTCGAAGATAATTATTTAAAAGACTTAATCGAAATGATGCTCAATGCATTGAAAAATTATAGTATATTATTTTAGTGTACCCAACGAATAGAACGAACTTCCGTAATGTACTAATAATATTCTCATGTAGTAATATAAAAATAATAATATGGTTCGTCGGCACCTGTATGTCGTGATTTTGACCGATTTTATTCTCTCCTTTATACTTTTGTTTTAAAACTTTCCGCTTGTTATCAATTGTTACCACCCATTAGCTTTTTTTCAAATACATTCATTATCGACACCGAAAAACGCGCTCGCAAAACTCAAAACGAAGAAAAACCTGCAAACGAATAAAATTGAAATAATCGCGCGAAATTATAACTGCCCTCGACTCGCCTCGTGTTCCACCGCGAAGAAAACTCCTCGCAATAAAGCTCTACCTCTCTCTCTCTCACTCTCGCGAGAGCAAAGTACTAATTTAATAAACTCCTCTCTCGTCCACCCCCCTTAAAAAACGAATTAATTTTCTTAATTCAAATTTCATTCCGGCTCCCCTCCACCGGGTCTTAATAGAACACTCCTCTCCCGCTCAAAAAAAAATGAAGAAAACGCGGAAGAGAGTAAGCACGCGAAGAAAGCGGGCAAAAAAGAACGAGAGAGAGAGAGAGAGAGAGAGAAGCGTGCGCGGGGAAATCGCCGCTTTCGAAATTTCCTCTCGGCGCCTCGCGTCGCAAATGCATTCAAGCCCGGTAAGTAACGAGCTTGCGAGCTCTCTCTCTCTCTCTCTCTCTGCCATACGAATATCTCAGGCGGTAAAGGCCAAACGCGAGAGCGAGAGAGAGAGAGAGAGGGGGAGAGTCTCGGGAACTTCTGTTTTCTTGGCGGCCAAAAGGAGTTCCGCGCGGAGCACTCGACTAATGGATGCCGGGAGTCTTACGACTACGACTACGACGACGACGACGACGACGCCAAACTTTAACTCGTTAATTACGGGCGCGCGGGCGAGCGCGAGGGCAACTTCTTGCCGTCGCCGTGGCGCTCTCTCTCTCCCTCGAATATTTCAAACTATTGTGTTCGTAAACCCCCCCGAGGGCTTGGCTGCTCTCCGTATATACTCGGGGCTGCTGCTGCTGCCTCGGCTGCTTTTGGCCTCTTAGTTCCAGCTTTCCTCTCTCGCGCCCTCGCTCTCCCTTTCTTCGGCTGCTCCGCCGGGCCTTCTTTTCTTCGGACGACGTCGTGGCGCGCGCGAGCGACGATTTTCCAGTTTCGCGTTTTCTTTGCACCGGCTATATATTTTTTTGTTCGGCCTCCCCTTACCTACCATCGCCAGTGTGTACAGCATTGTTTTCTTCGCGCGGGCGTGGGATTTTTCGCTCTGGCATTTAGCGACTCGATTGTCGATGTCAAGTGGTGGCTGAGATTCGTTTAATTAGGGAAAGCTTGTTGATGAAGGGTTCGGGGTGGTTTGTTGAGGAGACGCGCGTGGCTGAGAGGTCTAGGCTTTCTGGGGTATTTAGAGCTTGAACATATGTTTGTTCTAATTGCAAGGATTTTTGGAAATTTAAGGTAGGTATGGTGACTTGGTTCAGGTATGAAAAATAATTATTTCTGTGGGACGAAAATATCATAATTTTCTTATAACCCTATTTATTTGATTTATTTATTCCACAGTAATATAATGCTTAAATGATTATAAATCGGCAATTAAATTAACCCGACAGACATCTGACACCATTCTGATCCTTCATCCAATCATTAAATTAACCTTATTTATAAAGTGCAAAATAGAGGTCATTGAGGAAATAGATAATAAACTTGCAACGCAACCACCGACTACCTTTACACATAACATCATAAAATCTCGTATAAAACTAAAGTAAGTCTCCCAAATTCAATCTCTCCATTTCGCGCGCAAATCTCCAAAACAGAACTTTTTAACCTAAATCTCTGCCATGCACTCTCCAACGCTCCTTACAAAGACGAAGAAAAACAAAGACACCAGCAGCAGCAGCCGCGCGAATCCCCGGGTAAAATCAGCGTTGAAATAACGAAAGACTCTCGCGCAGAGCCGCGCGCAAAAGTTGCGTTAATCGTCCGCGGGCGCATGTGGGCCAAGCAGTCGCGGCGCGCTTGCCGGTGGCGCATGCATATGCTAATGCGAGAATAAACGGCTCCTATTAGAAGAGCCAACAAACGGCCGCCGGCGCCCGATGAGCTCTGGGATTTGAATGCATAAATACTCTCGAGTTCCCGCTCGCGCGAGCGCGCGCATAAATATACGCGAGCGAGTATATATACGCGATATGCAGGGCGCGGGCGTACAAAGGCGTTGCCGAGAGATCTGCTGCTGCTGCTGCGGAGAGGGTGGCGGCGGTGATGTTTTAATCCGCGCCGAGCTCGCTCTCCCTCACCCGCATCCCCGGTGGAGCCCAAGTTTTCGTTATACGAACAATGTGCTTGCGAGGTGCCGGGGTGGGTATATTTCGCGGTGTTTTTGTCGTGGTCAGGATGAAAAATTATGCGTTGTTGATTTTTGTGACAATTATATGGTGAGGAATTTTCGTTTAATTATCGGTTATATATAGTTTGTTGGATGAATTCGGTTGGATTTTGAAGTGAACGCGGATGTGGAATTCCTTGGGTTGAGAGGCGATCATTTTTCGCGGTCAGGGTATATATCGGGAAAAGGCAAACGTCGTAAATCGAACACGCAAAATACATATACCCGAGCTGATTCGAAGGACAAACAGCCCCTGGGGAGATAAAATACCGTAACTATCGTTGATTTTCGTGCTCCAGTTTTGCCGCCAGGCCGAAAATATATACCCGCTCGTTACTTTCAGCCGATCGAGCTCTTACAGTTTCGCGGTCAGTCCGCTTCCGGCTCCTTGAACGTGTTTACTCTGGAAAAATCTCCAACTATCCGCATTATATGTAATACTTACACGCTACGAAGAACTATATATGATCCGGTCCCAAACTGTATACATCGCGGAGTATTTTTTCTCTCCCCCTCGCTGCCCGTTCCGGTCCTCGTTCGCAAAAAGTTATGTGCACAACGAAATTCTCAAGTCAAGTCGTCTTGGCCACGAGAGTTATCGAAGTTTGTCAAACCTCTTGGCGTTTTTCCTGGGGGCTGTCTCGCGCTTCAGTATTGAGAGACTTCGCGCGCGGTGGCCCCGAAAAAGGCCTCGTTAAATTTAACTGAAATGGTAAATAGGGAGAATTATCGTACGGGTGAGTGGAAACGGTGTTCGTGGTGAATAACTTTCGAAGGTAATTGTTTAACGACTTTTTGATTATTCGTATAGATCAAGAATATATTAAAGCCAAAGATATAAATTTTCAAACCTTTTTTTATTTTCTTATTATCTTTACAGATTTTATAGATATGCAAATTAACAAATAAAACTAATCGCTTAACGCCAAATACGTAAAATCCGCGCATACATCCCCGCGCCAATTCACGGGAAAACAAACTGTCCGGAGCACAACAACGGGATACGCGCTCTTCGCTCGCCTGCATTATCTTGACGTACATATTTAAGTACGTCATCCTAGTCGTCTTCGTCGTCGCTTCTCTCTCTCTCTCTCTCTCTCTCTCTCTCTCTCTCTCTCTTTCGCGCGCGCGCACTTCGACCTCGATCCTGGCAAGTCCTCGTTTTCCCGACGCAACCTGTCAGCCGCAGAATCGGCCTGCCACTGGGTGGGTCATCAGATAGCGCGAGATGCTTGCGCGTGTGGCGTGTATGTGTATGTATTTATATATAGGAACATAATCTCTGAGTAGTCGGTGGTGAGCGTCTTCGTCGCGAGAGAGAGAGAGAGAGGGAGAGAGAGAGGAGGAGGAGATGCGCGGGTCGGACGTGTGATGGAATTAATTGGCTTTGTGGTGTGTGGTTGGAGGTGTAAGTTGTCGGTTTACGGTTTCATAATTCTTATAAGTTTAGTGATTGATTTTTTTTTGTCTGGAATGTTTGCTTACCAAGAGCTTTCGAATAAAAGTTACCAACAGGAGCGTGGAAGTATCTTATCGGGATGTCGCTCGGCAGAGCTAACCACTGACTTACCGTGGCTCTCACCATTTCGTCCACTCGCTGAAGCTCGCTGATGGTGATTCTCCTTAGGACCATGTAATAGTAGATCTTAGGAAGAGGTGTAGTCTTCAATGCGTAAATACGCTGTTGTGGTTTAAGTGGCGCTTGGTAAGGCGTTCAAGGGTGGGGGTCAGGTGACTGGCAAGAAGGCGTGAGCGCCTGCCTTCTACCGAGAATTCGATTCCCAGGTAGAGCCAGGATTCCTAACGGCTAAGTGCTCGCCTCGGTTGACCGTCGATGTTGAAGGTGGCTCTGATATCAACCGCTGTCTTCCTTCTATTCGAATCTCCAAAGATGGCGACCGTGTGTGACTTGGTGTTATTTAATTTATCATCACTCTACAGTACTTTAGATAACTCGCCACATGGTCGAGTAGGTGTTGAAGACCGGTTGGTGAGTCGGCAAGTAGGATTAGGTCGTCGGCGAAGGCTATCGTTCGGATGGTAGTGTTATTGAAGATGGCGCCACATTCTTGAATGAGAGACTGGAGAAGGTGATCCATGATGATATTGAAGATGACCGGCGAAAGTGAATCGCCTTGCTTTACTCCTCTCGTAACTCTCAGTGGCCCCGATTCTCATCCACGACCTGATAGCGTAGTGGTGCTTCGCTGGTAATAGTCTCGAAGATAGAAGATCATCTCAGGAGGAAGGCAGCTGCTTCCGAGACAGCAGAACGGTGTAGTCGACACTGTCAAAGACCTTGGCAATGTCGAGCGTGACGATGTATAGCGAGCGGAAACTGGTTTACCAACTCCGAAGAATGGCGTCCATAAGCTCGGTGTTTGCCCTGCAGCCATCGATCCCACCTCAGAACGCTCGTTGCTGCTCGTCTAGCTGAATGAGTTATCCTATCCTCTATGCTAAGACTTTGTATACAAGTCTGATGCGTACAGACGAAGCGGAGATTGATCGAAAGCCTCCAGGCAGCGTGGCTTCGGGTTTCTTTGGGATGAAAATTGTTCTTGAGATTGCGAGATGTTCTGGTAGCTTTCCACAGCAGATGATAAGGTTGCATACCCTCGTGAGAACGCCTGGTGGTATGGTTCTGAGTTTGCGGACAGTTAGGGCCAGGTGACACGGCCAGGAATATGCTAGCTACCTTTATGTTCTCATAACATATTTATTACCATATTAAGTAGACCAAATAGCACCCATGTCTTAGAACACGCCTTCACTAATTATGATTGTTATTCCGGGAATAAACAAATATTTCAGTGGAGTTACGTGAGTTTACCGGTCACAATGGCAATAATATTGTTTTTTATTGGAAAAGTGGAGTTATATGGTTTTTCCAGAAATTGTTCTTTTAAAAATTGGAGTTTTGTGGTTTTCCCCGGAGTTATTCTAAAAAAACATGGGGTTACGTGGTTATTTCGGGAACATCTTGAAAGAAAATGGAGTTATAGCGTTTTTCCTTATGTTTATTCAAGAGAACAAGTGCAATTTAGTAATTTCTGCCACGATTACGTGATAGAGGACTGTTCAAAGATAAGAAATAAGGTATAAAATCTATTTTGAAAAACATGTCACTTACGTGGTCCGGGAAGCGACGGAATTGATCTTTTCAATTATTTTACGATTCGTTCGATAAATATACATGGTCCGGGAAGCTACGGAATGAATCTTTTCTATTTTACGATTAGTTCGATAAATAGTTTATTTTCTCGTCCCCCATGTAATACTCTACGTATACTAATATCAAAAATAAATCAGATAACAAAGTACAAACCAAACAACTTTGATTACTAAAATCTCATCTCAACTCCCAAACTCCTGTAACCTCGAGAACCAAATACAAACTCAACGTCATCTCGGCGCGTCATCAATCAATTTTTCCGAAGACAAAAAGAGCATCTTGTGGATCAAGAAAAAAGGCGTCGAGAAAGAGAGAGAGAGCGAGAGGGGGGGGAGTGAAGAAGGCTAATAAGAGGAAAGCCAACAAGGGCCAAAAATCGCGTCTTTCTTCGTCTTTGCATCGCTCCGGCGGCGAGCCATCGAGAGCATCGGCGGCGCCGCCGCGGCGACGTCGAGTGCCTCCCCGTATTGTTCGGGCTTTGATGCTCCACGGAGACTCTCGAGGTGAAACACTGCGGTTATTTTAAGGCTTTTCGTTCGAGAATTTGGCTTTTCGATTTAATGTTTGCATAGAAAATATTATCCTCCTATTTATCTTAGTGAATTGTAGTATCGTAATGAAAATTGAAGCATATAGCACACAAAACATAAAAGAACTGATAGGTGTGAAATGTTAAATTTAGTATATTATGCACTTATTTCGAAATTTCGGAATTACTTCGTGTGGAACAATTTATAAGCATTTACATAAATGTAGATTTTTTTGTTTCTTTTCACTGATACAGCTTTAAAAATCCATTATGTAAAAAGCCTATAGGAAATAAAAAAAAAATGGTAAAAAAGGTCCCTGTACGCTATTTTGTCCGCGCGGTCGTAATTAAAGTCAAATATCCGCCGCGTATCAATAAACTCATTCTCGCGCGAAACCCGAAATAACAAATTAATACACACAACAACCGCGCGCAGTGCGCATCTTCCGCCCCAAAAAACCCGCCCCCGCGCTTATGGAACAATCGAAAAGCGCGCCAACTAACGCGTAAAATAATACACCATCGCAGCGGCATGCGACACTGTCTATAAACCAATCGGGAAATTCTCGCTTATCGGGCGCGCAAATACGGCGACCCCGAATCTTTCGAGTGTCGCGATTATAATGATCACGTCGGCACATTGTGTGCACGCGCGCATATATTCACCTAAAAGCCAATCGTTATCGGGCGCCGATATACACACAGAGATTCACACCGGCGCGGATAAAACTGGCGAGCCGCATGACTCGCCATGACAATGCGACTCGCGAGTGTCAGCTTATTAAGTATTTTTTTTTTCGCCCGTCCCCGCGCGATTCTCTTTTTGTGATCTGCTGAAACGTGCGGATATGCGACTTTAACAAGGCAATTATATATAACGGTGCTGGAGGAGGGGGGGATTTTCGATGTTTCGAGCGCTTGTGCAGGCAACAGGCACCGCACCGCGACGTCTATTGTTCTAGCGTCATTTTCTTATGCGCCGGGGACAAAACGATCGCGCGCGCCCGTTAATTAACGGAATTGATTGCGTGGAGCTGCTGCTGCAGTGCGAGAGAGTGAGGGCGTTAAAATTTGTCGTATTATGGCCGATCCGCGTTCGATTGGGCCATTGTCGCGGAAACGCTGCACGGGTTTTCGAAGAAGAAAATGAGGGCGCGCACTTTTGATGCGGGACGCTGTTGATTGGATTTTTGGAAAAATCCTACCGCCCGTCGGAGGATTTGTGAATGCAGCGACAATCCGTTATCTGGTGCGTATATAGTTTGTTGTCGGTGAGGTCAATTGTTTTACGTCACACAACGCGCGGGTTATCTGTGATGGTGGAAATGTAAGTTCTTTCAAAATTACGGTATTTTCAGTTTGATTCAAAATATATATTGGTATATATACATAAAAGTTGTATACAAAAATGAATTAAGTATAGTTATACTATAAAAAATAACCCTCCCAATATCATCCTTAAAATTTCAATAAAATCTTTGTTCTCTTACACCATCACTCCCAATCTTAGCCATCATCTCTGTCAATTACCTCGGCACCCCCGATCGCCATTATCGAAATCATATTTCCCTCCGCCTGCGCTTTAAAATTTATTTTACGACTAATAAAGAGAAACCCCTCGCGCTCCACAGTAACAGCGATTAAAAGGAGGGTCGCGTCGCGTTTCTTTCACGCCGCTAAGAAGAAGACGACGACGCGTAGGTACTTATATTATACGTATACGCGGGCTGTAAATTTCTCATTCGCGCGCAACTTTTCCGCGACTCTCAGCCGGAGGCCGTTTAATTTTGTTTATGCGCGCACTTTAGAGGACGTAAACACGGTATCTCAATTCCCTGGTGTAATTTCGCGCACCCTCGCCTGCTGCTGCTGCTGCAGAGAGCGTTATTTTTATCGCTTCACTTTCCTTTCTCCTATTTTTAGCCGCTCCGTTACGCTGTCCTGATTTTTAAGTCGCAGCGGGCTTGGTGCGTATAACCTATTTCTGAGATAGAGCGATGGAAGGGTGAGTTTATTGTCACGAGTCGATGTTACTGTTTATATATTTATATACATATAGTACAAATCTCAATTACCTGTTGTATTCGCCTTTATTTTAGGAAAAGCCAAAGGCAATCATCAATCCTGCTCCCATCCATCCCTTTCGCCTCAATAATCTTCCGTCTTACCTCGAAACACATCAATATTCTCCTTCTAGAAACAGCACCATCGCCGTCGTCTTCAACCTCTCTAAAATCTTCTTTCCCCCCCATTTCGCCCTCCGCACTTGCTCCCTCTCCGGCGACGTTATGATTATGGCGCAATCATATCGGATTGTTATTATGGCTGATGGCCCCGGCCACGGGGCAAACTGCTGCACGCAGCTGTTGCCGGCGTGCTCGGAGGGGAGGCTTATCTTTGAAATATGCTGATAGAGCCGCCGCGTTTCCCTTTTACTTTCACTCGCGCTGCTGCGGGTATATATGTAGTGATGAGGAGGATTCCCGAGGCCTATACGCGCGGCCGATCTCCATGCAGATGTCCTCGGGTTATCGAGCGGGCGAGTGCCGGGTACGCGGGATTACCCTGTGTCGAGGGATTTTTTCTCCCTTTTTTTCATCTTTTGAAGGATGGATTTTCAATTCCGGTTGTTAGTGGAAAATTGTTTTTTTTTTCTTTTCTTTCTGAATGATTAGTTGATTGCGATTTTTTTTAATTTGCAGTCGAGTTAAAACGATAAAAGAGTAATTATTTGCAAAGTTAATTCTGTCCACAATCGCATTCAGAAAACACAAAATAAAACGACGAGTAAAACCTCTTTTCATTATGTGCAAGTCACAGATTTATAATTACGTATGTATTTTATCAACAATTTCGTCTTGATCACACTCAACGTAAATTTGTATTAATATTGTCCACTATTTTGGGCAATTCTCAATTAACCAATCAAATTTATAATTCTGCTAACAATTGTATTCACAATTCATTAACCAAAATTCCATTACCCTTCTTCTACAGCCTCCTATACGAAATTCACAATAAAGCATTGCAACATCCGTACCAAACTCGATCTCTCCCTCGCTCCGCCATCGACAGCTTCCATTTAGTCGCAGCTCTCTCTCTCTCTCGTTCCTTGTCGTCGCATTCGCTTTCCCGAAATCAAGCTCGAGTGGGGCAGCAGCAGCAGCAGCGGTAGTACGCCCCTTCAGCTCCCCGATTCCTCCTGACGGCGGCTCCACTTTAAAGCTACGAACCTCGCCGCCGCCGTCGTCGTCGTGAGTCAGCGTCCTAAAACCACTTGGGAGAGAGAGAGAGAAAAGGAGAAGGGCTTGTGCCCTTTCTCCGACCTTTAATGCCCGTTATGCTTATCGAGAGAGAGTAATCGCGAACAAGCGAGCGTTTGAATCTTTTTTATTTCGCTTTTTCAGCTTTGTTTGTAATTAAAAAAAAATCATAATTTCAAGTTGTGTTTTTAACTTGGTATATTTTGAAATATTATACAAAAGATTTTGAAATTACCAATGACGTACGTAATTTTGTAATTTTCAGTCGCTGTCAATTTAATGAAAAGCAGATGAAAACTACACAAGCTGCTGCATCTTCCACATACTCATAGACATTTTTTAAACAAGTAAATTTTAATTCCAAGTGATTTAAAACATAATATCCTATTGTTCATTTTTAAAAAACTAGTATGTTAATATCTAACCATATCCTATTACGAATACATGCTACAGTTATATATCTAGACCATTCTTATAACTGTTAATTCGTTTTATGTTTTGTAAGTTACCATGAAACTTGAACGGAATTTATATTTTCCGTAAAGACTACGCAGATCTCTTCCAGTTTACCAACTTCCTCCATCATCCCAATCGCCATTACAAATCCAATTCTATTACTCTAATCGCGCTTGCACCGACTCGCCCAAACCCTATAAGAACAAAGACCCGCATCGTCCGCCATGATCTTTTAACTAGCGCGTAGTGCACCGTGCGCAATCATCTTCGACTACTTTTCCCCCTCCCTCTCTCCATCCACGCTTATCATCGTCCCCTTGGAACGGTGGCAGCCCCTCGACGCGACGCCTCCGCGTATATATATACACTGCTGCCGCTGCTTCGGCCTGATTTTCGCCGCTGATTGAAACGTTCTGATTGCGTCCCCGAGGGGTCCGCCCCCGCGCGCGCACGTACTACCTACTTATTTGGTAGTCTAATGCTTGGACGACGAGGCGGCGATGACGCCGATGACGATGTCTCGTCGTCGTCGTCGTCGTCGTTGATGATGATGTTGAGAGAGAGAGGCGTTGGGCGGTGCAATTTTCGCGGACAGGGTCACGGGGACGCGCGCGATTATCTTGTTGGCTAGAGGAGAGCTGAGGAGGGGAGAAGAGGATAATTGTTTGTTGTTAAGGTTTCGAGGGTTCTCTAATTCTTGCGATTTTAATTGTCTGGCGTTGAGCTTTGGAGTAAGATTTGCCAAATATTTTAATGAACAATTAAACAGGGGGAATCTAGCTGCAAAATTGTTAGCGATTTGTGAGTACCACAATCAATGTGAACTAAAATATTTGAATTTTCATGTGATGTAATTAAGTAGGTACATACTCATGGTTATCGAAAATAGTCGTGGTATAACTTATTCTAACAAACTTGTTATTTATTTTAACAATACTTTAGTAATTCGTTAAGAATGAGAAAATTATTTAACGTATAGAGCAGTAATCACCGATACAATATATAATTTTAAAATTCATTATTTTTCTGCAGCCCCCCAATATACTTTTTCTATCACTCGAGCCATCATCAGGCAGACAACACTTTAATAGTAATCACTTGGGCAAACCCAATACAACCAGATCAAGATAAACAAACACACGTCTCTCTCACCATTACCCCTTCAGACCCTCTCTATACCAATACCACGCGCCGCGGCACACTATAGACCCCGCGCCCCAGCTAAAAAACGAATAAATGAAATCACTTTCGAAACGCCAAAACGGGGAAAAATTTAATCAATCGCGCGGCGATCCGAGTATGCGCAAAGAGAGACAGAGACAGAGAGAGAGAAA
Organism: Torymus auratus; assembly: GCA_900474315.1. Taxonomy (NCBI): domain Eukaryota; kingdom Metazoa; phylum Arthropoda; class Insecta; order Hymenoptera; family Torymidae; genus Torymus; species Torymus auratus. Next base: position 1,415 of record UXGD01001080.1, on the reverse strand, counting down.
AAAAAGCGACCGAGGGCAACCGAGCACACCATATATATATATAGGGGTTCGAAGCCCCCTACGCGTAATCATTCCTCGTCATGAAAACCGTACATCCCTGGACTCGCGCACACGCGCGTAATCCGGACGCGAATGAATGGCAAATGAATGGGGCGGCGGCGCGGCGAAAAGTTAATCACGGTTCGCCATGTCGGCGCGGTCACGGGGGTGGGTGTGTGCGTGTACTGCAGCACGAACATGTGTGTACGAACGCGCAGAAGGGTGAGGGCGAGGCCTAGGGATTTCTTGATTACATGGGCGTACGTACGTACGTGAGCGTGTTTTAAGGGGGCTCGGCAACGGTGACGTGCGAGCGCGATAACGCCGATCGCGCGGCGGCGGCGGCGGCGACATGTGAGAATATCGGGAGAGGCTGAACGTCGTGTGATTATGTGGCGAAGGGGATGCGCGAGTGTTGGTTTTTAAATTAAATATAGCCATGGTTTTTGCATTTTTAATGGTGGCTGTAGCTTTGTGGAGGGTTGCGAATGGGTGGTTAGTTTTTAGCATTTTCAGTTGCGTATTATTTATAGAGAATTTTCGTCCTGAACAATATTTATGTTAAATTATGTGTACATATGTTATTTTCTGCTTGGGAGTCGTACAAGGAGAGCATCGGGAAGATTAAAAAGCTTGAGAATATTATTTTCAATCAAAGAATCATCAACAAATAATGCAATTAAAATATAAATTGTCTACTGATATTTAAAAGTACATAACTTCTGCACCACTCAAGCTTTTCTGCGACGAAAGAAATTTCAAGTTAATACTTTTTGTAGTTGTAATACTAATACCCTCTCCTAGTTAGATATTAATTTTTTATTAATGTATTAGTATTTAAATTAAATTTTTGTTTTTCGTTTGCTTAAACAATAAATTGTTTATTTATTAAACATTAAAATTCGTTTACGACCGCACCAATTATCAAGTATCGGTTTAAATTTCAAATATTATTGTATTGGAAAAGCCCTGGATTCGCGCGTTACTCTAATCGTATACTGAAATAGCGTTTGGGAAAATCGAAAAAGCAGCATTTGTTAAATAACGAAATAAATAGTTAACAACGTAAAACTTGAAATAATACTAATGAATATATATGATAGTTTTCATCTCAAAGAATAAGAGGAAACTTTCATTTTCAAAAAAAAGTTGATTTTTTCCAAAGTTATATTTAACCAAAGATGCAAAAAAAAAAACGAAAAATTATTCCGGCAAAAAATAATAACTTTTTCTTATTTGTTTAAACAAATGCACTTTTTTCGAATTTTGACCTCGATATTCGGATTCTACGGGTCAAAATCTATAAGAAACATCTGTTTTTATTCGGGGACATATTATTGCATACGGGACGGTATCCAGCTCCTAGACTATATAAC
>UXGD01001079.1:0-40156 GCA_900474315.1 Torymus auratus | reverse complement strand
TAAACTCGTAATAGTTATATATATTATATATATGCGCTGCTTATTTTTATTTGTCATTTCGATCCTTGTGTGATGATCGATATTGGGGCTCTCCTTGGGGGACTTATGTAAGGAGCAGGGCGTGAGGAAACGCTTACGATATACATAAGTCGCGCGATGAATGAGTTGCTTTGTATCTGAGCGTTTAGATGTAATGCGTATAGTGAGCTACTTACTACTACTGTTATATAGGTATACTAAATCACGTGGATCCGGGCAAGCGCGCATTCCTTTGTAATTAGTGGGCATGACTTTGAGTACGTCTCTCGCGGTCTGCAGCCGGTTTTGTTATTTATTTTTCCTCTAATGGCACAATTCGGGCGCTGATTTATTATCGGCTGTGTTATGAAATTCATATTCGGATGTCAGATTATCGTATATGATGTATATATAGAGCGCGAGGTTTGCATTGGGCAACTGGAGTAGATGAAAATGAAAGGCGCTTGAATAATTCACTTTGACGGGAGTTTTTTTGCTTGGATCAAACGAGTGTCTCAAAATATAATGCGAAAATTCTTGCATTTATAATTAAGTACGCACACTCTCAATAAGTTATAATTATGATATTTTATAAAGCTAATTATATGAAGATCAGGTATCATTGTGAGACGTGTGACCTTAAATTTCGAAATTTCCGGCTCCGAAAACCGGTGCGCGCTCACAGTGCAAATTCACGGAATGTTCGAGTGAATGGATTTTGTTTTTTTTTTTTTTTGGTCAGGTGTACAAGTTTTCTGAAATAAGGATGATACTTATTTTCTTTGATACAATAAGATGCAAAATATTTAGTAATGAAATAAAACAGGAATTATTTATCCGTAAAAAAAAAAAAAAAAAAAAAACGTAAGCCTATGTAAAATAGTGGGAAAAGTCAGTATCCAGTATGTTAAGTCACGCAGTTCAGAAATAGTGGGGCATCCCCTGTTTTAGTAGTCTATCAACTTTTTTAAAATAGTGGAATTTCTCATTTTAATGAATTAATATACTACTATAAAATAGTGGATATCCGTACTATTTCGGAATGCATATTCACTATTTCGAATGCGTGCATCACTTGTAACTACTAGATAGTGATTTTTGTTTCTATTTTACATTTAAAGAGTAACGCAAGATCCCGATGGGTAATCAAAATAATTCTAAATTTTATTCCACAAACTAATGATCATTAAAAAAACAGAGTTTGACGAGTTTATGCAAAGATTGTATATAATATCCCTTACATTTATGTCTGATTAGAGCCAATCCTATACTCTGCCGAATTCCCTGCACGATATACCAATAAAATTGCTAACAAATAAAATAAATTCTCTCTCACATTAACCATATATGTCTCATACATTAAACTACAGAAGCTGTAAACTCGCACCCTATATACCACAAAATTAACCCACATACGCGCAACATATAGATCCAGCATACCGCACCACATTAACCAACCGCAGTTTTTGCACGCGTGCTCGCAGCATCAAATAACGTATAAACCGAATCCGCGAAGAAGTGCGCGCGTATATAATATACTTTACACACACTTTATACCAACACTTTCTCCGACGCGGCGGTTGCCCAATAACGCGAACAGCAGCATGGCCACGCCCGCGCGATCTAGATCGGGTCGAGGATTCGGAAGCGTCGGAGAATTCGGCCAGCAGTCGAGGTCGCGAATATAAGTATGTGAGGTAATATCATTGCGCACCGCTGAGTTTGGTCTAACGAGCGCGCGAGAATTTGTTCGTTTTGCACTCGTTAAAAGTATAACCGTTTATGACTATTTTTGGCGTTCGCAGAGTTCTTGATCGCGAGAATTTTCATTATAGTTCGTGCGAGGGTAGAATTGTGGGATCTTGATCGTAACTTGTATATGATTGTTATGTCTGCTGTAATGAAATATTACAGTTCCAGTCTATTATTTACTACCAAAATTATAAAAATTACTATTTAAAAAGTAAAATGTTAAATTTTTTTATAAAAAAAAAAATTCTCCATGTAGGCTTGTAAAGACCATCTTTTAGTTTTTTTAGGCAATAAATACATAAATTATTTTTCTTACTCTCCCAATTGTTACTTCAGATTGTAATCAAAGTTAATTAAAAATATGCTTTTTTTAATTTTCAAAAGATTAAATGGCTTCAATAACTTTATCGCTGTTATTTTTCTTTATTTTAATTGAATTTCAAATTAATAATCGTATATATTCTTGGTCTCATAACTTCTCCTGTACATATAAATTTTCAATATAATAATAAACATGGATAAATTCAACACCAAAATTGATAACATCTTCTCATTATTTTCTTTCTCATTCAACATTTTCACGGCACTGTATATACACCGTGTCACATATAAATTTATTGTTCTTTTTGCTTTTCAATCTTACAAGCATTAATTATAGAAAGTTAAAATTCTTCTGAAGAAATACGCGTACCTATATATTCATTTTTTCAAGGTACCCATCACAGCACCACGCCGTACAATTTCACGTATATTAAAAAAAAAAAAAAATTTCTTCTGGAACTCCGCGGAAAAAAATCTCACCTTTATAACCCTTCGGGTCTCCTCCTCTTACAGAGTTTCGCAACAACGCGCCACCTGCGCGTACGCGCCTCTCTCCATCAGAAATTCGAAAAAGCCGCGCTATAACCGGAAAGGAAAACCGATATCCCTGCCTGTATTATACTTACGCATCACCAGGTTCACACACGCCCCGGGAAACAACGAAATGTACCTGCGACTACGGGTATATATCTAACCTTGATCCACTTGTCGTCGCGACGGCCCTTTCGCCCGCATCACCCTAATTGCCTCTGCGCGCGCGCGCGAAGCGGCCTTCCTTTCCCTTCCGAGAGAGGCTCTACTCTTTGTGTTTGCGGGCCTGACCAAGGGGATATATAGAGGAGTTATCGACCGGCCACGGCCTTCAGATCGAATATGAATTATTTGGCGCGCGAGTGCGTCAGGGCAAGGTGGTAGTCGGCCGAGGTGTAATATATATGCACGGGACGGATCTCGTGTTAGGTTTTTTGGAATGCGCGTATAATTGTAGGCTGCCTGTCAAGGAGTTTATTTATAGGTTTTACGGAGTTTTGCATTGCGCCTCGACGCCGATTTGCGGGGTGAGGCTGTGGGAAGAGAGGAGGCGAAGATGCGTTGGGCAGAACGAGTTGGACGTTGAGGTTGCTTTCGAGTTCGGAAGATAATTAAATTATTGTAGTTGAACGATGTATATATAATTATTTTTTAAGTAGATCGGAAAATGATTTTTGTATGTGTATATTATCATTAAGACAATATATTTTTACGTTTAAATATGGTTTCATATACAGTATCATTAAATTTTTGTATTTGCTTCTAAATTTTTTTATTGCCAATTGCTGTAATAATACATTAACACATAATGGTTTCCATGAACATTAAAATTTAATAAATATATATAAATAAAAATTAAATTACCAGTTCCTATGTATAACGAAAGAAGCTTTATTTCTTAAAAAGTAGAAAAACCTATTCATACAAAAATTTTAGGCTACTATCTCAAGAATATTTTCCTAAAAGCTGTTAGAATCATTTTAAATACCTACATTAATTAGATTGTTTGTGATTTCAATTTATTTATACTTTTACAAAGTTATTGTAATAATTCTTTTTTTTTTGTAAACTCACGACTCTCAAGAGCCTGCGATTACATATATAAATAATTAAAGAAACTCTGATACCTATCTCCTGATTAATCTCAGTATATTTTACATTAAATTAACATTAAAAAAAAAACAGTTTTGCTTGCTTTATAAATGAACTATGTAATGGGTACATACATACAACATTTAATCTAACAGAATATACAAAAAATAACTTCCAACAATTATAAAACTTTAAGATAAGGACTTCCACTATCTATTATTGTGGTTCTTTTTCTTCCGCTTAAAGTAAGTACTATACCGCAAATGAAAACCACGAAATCCACGACAACATCCTGTTTTGAATCGTGTGATTTACCTAATAATATGATGCGTAAACGAACGATGTGAAAAGGTTTCGCAAACATCACAATTTTTTGTCCAACCTTATCCAACCTCATAAACGTTAAACAAAGTGAAAAATTAAATTTGTAATATAGATATATTATTTATCTATTATAGCATAATAATTATTTATTAAATTAATAAAACTCGATATAATGAATGTATATTCCTTTGCAAATTATCTTAGGATTTTGCATCAATTAAAATAAAATTATTTATCTTTGATAAAGTTTCAAAAACCGCGCGCTCCCGGACGATTCATATAAACACAGCCTATTCCGATAGGTTGCCAATCAGCGCTTAGCATTGCCGTTCCCTCTTGGAAGTCGTAGTGCCATTGGTCCATCATGCAGACGACCAACAGACGAAACGCGTCAGCATATCAGCGACATATCAGCTGACGAGAGTATGAGACAATGGAGTTGCATCACCTGCGCCTCCAGTACGCGCAGGCGGCGCAGGTTATGCGCGCTTTGTGTCGTGTTGCTGTTGCTCCTCTGCAATCTCAGCTCCTCTTTTACGCAGCTACCTCGCAAGGCTATGGACAACTCCTCATTAGGCAGCAACTAAAGGGGGGAATCCCTGTCGACTGCGTTATTTGGCTTATAATGCCTGGAGACGCTGTCAATGTCGATTTTCGGAGCCATAGCACCGATGAAGTCGCAATAGTCGTCACCCATTGACGATTACTCATCGGTATATTAGGACTTAGTTAATGATTAGAGACGCACAATGGAGAAGCCGATGATCGAGGAACTCAAGGTAAGATTTTCGTGGCTTTTGATATTGATTTGGTGCTGTCGTCGAATTTGCTTGGAGACAGCATGCTAATGGGTCTATTTAGATGTTTGGATCAATAAGATATTACACTGCACAGGTGATAAATATATCTTTGTATTGAATATATCTATCACATGTATAGATACACACGATTGCAGTTCCATATTGATTAGCAAAAATTAACATACAATAGTATTTCTTGAACAAATTTGATGAAATAATGTATTCCTTTTTATGTTTTGAATTGTAATATTTTCTACGAATGAATAAAATAATTATAAAATAGAAATCAAATAATTAATAACAATTTTTTGTTTGTCTAGGCGGCCATGTACTGGCTGGCCCTGAACTACCAACAAAATTTCTACGAGATAAGTAGTGATTGGAACAAATATAATCTTGATGAGCATATATATTTAAAAAATTATATTGGCTATGCATTGTACGGACCTCCAGAATTTGAAGAAGTATGTGACGATTCAGAGGATGGCATGTATTTGTACAAAGAAAAAGGATGTATGGAATTAATCGAGACTATTTACAATAAAATAGTTGAACATGGAACACAAATGACTGAAAATAAAGAGGTGCTTTGCAGCATATTGTACACTTGTATGTATGAAGAAAAGTCCTTAGTAGGATGTGATGAACACAAATTACAAGAGCTTATATTCATTAGACCAATATTTAAAATACAAAAAAATATTAAAAAGAAGAATGATATAATTTGTGAAAATTGGTATGTTGATACCGAATCAAGGGTATATAAGAGTTGGAAAGACTTTTTGAGTAATAATAATATGCCACCATGTACAATGATTGCTCCAAAAGATGGATTTTATCAAGCAGATTTAAAAGAAGTATGGTCGGATAAAATGTCTTCTGTTTGTGTTGAGGTGCATAAGAATAATTCAACTAAAAAAATAACTAATGCAGTAGATTGGGCAAGCACTGTTGTTAATTTTGGATGTGTTGGAATTGGTATAGCTGCTGTATTTAATCCAATATCAGCTCCTATTGTGATTGCAGGTAATTTTTTAGTTTATTCATAAATAGTTATACAGAGTACTTAATAAATTTTTATACTATTTTACAATAAATTGGTCTGAAATTTGTATCACCGGAAAGCAACAAAATAATTTTCCACAATTTCACAAATAAATAAAACTGCTAAAAATCTGGAAATTACATTGAAATGTTTATTTTAATGTTTGTTTAATGCTATAAATAATGCAAACTTTAGATTCATAACAAAAATTTGATATTTTTTCATTTAATTATATGCATAATAAACATACTCATCAACCAAATATTTTTATTTTAGGTGCTGTAGGAGGAGCTGTATCTGGTGTATGGGGAGGTGGTAGGGCTATAGGAGAACTAGTCGACAGAGGCACACATGATCAGTCCATTAGCATCGTTAACAAGCATGCTTTGCCTGCTTGGCTTGGAGTAGCTGGTAGTACACTTGGATTAGCAGCTAGCAGTGGGTCTGCTCTTCTCTCCCGTGCCATACGCACAGGCACCAGCGTAGGTAAAGGTGCTCAAATTGCTCATGATTGTATCATGATAAGCAATTTGTTTGTTAACACTGTTGGAGTTGGTTACAACTCTGTCAATATCATTCAAAAGTATCGAGAATCTGGAGAGGTATCTGCCAAAGACGTATTTTTCTTAACCGCACACGTGCTCTTTGTTTGTAATTCTGCTGTGAAAATGAGACTAGCATCAGAAATCATTAAATCGGACCAAAATCAAATTCTGAAGGAATACGAAGACAGCCTTCGTAGCAATAGACACAAAAAAGAATTCCGTCGTCTAGTTAGAAACACCGGAAGCCAAATGGTCGACGAAGTTCACCGGAACGAGCAGATCATCAGAACCCTCTCCAAAATCAACAACAGGGACGAATTTTTCGCCACCATGGTTCAAAATCGTAAATTATTTTCGAGTACTGGCACAACTGTATCCTTCGTCGATGGTCACGTTCAAGTTAACGGCGTTACACTGATCAGTCCATCCGCTTTCGTATCCATGACGAAGGAAAGTATGATGACCTTAGTGAACCAGGCCACGGGAGGCACTAGTACTACCTCAAATGTTCAGACAACAAGTACAGTATCATCCGGTAGGACTTTCATCTCGGCAAATGCACTGAAAGCAGGAGCATCAGCACTTAAAGATTTCTACGTTGCAAAATCAGTATCGTCCTCGACATCAGCCGAATCGCACACAAGTGAATATAACAACATTCTCAACGACATACAAAACCTGCCTGAAAAATCGAGAATCCTTCAGTTACTCCTAGAAACTGGCCATTGTATTATGTTAAAGGTCCAAAATTCGACCTACACCGTGGATCACTTACTCTCGGACGCGACAAACTTTGTCTGGCAAGTGATAAAGATGAATTTCGCCAGTTCGCTGCCCGGCATCAGCATGTTTGAGGCACAGTATCACGATCTCGTCATGCGCTTTGTGCAAGCCACACATGACTTCATCAAAGCCAACGCTAGTGAGTGGGCCAACGCCTTCCGCAGCTACGTGCATGAATTCCAATCAACGAGCAACGAGCGAATGGATACTAACGAGGCAAAGACTTCTAAGGAATACCCGAACAAAGACGTGCCGCATTATAATGACATGGCGCTATTAGATCCAATAGAGGTGCTGACCCTGCCGACCGAAATTTCCACGATGGTAGTGCAGGAGGCACTGGATTCAACCGGTTCGCAAATGAACAACTCGGCTGCCAAGCCCAGCAAAGAAATGCTCAAGATGTGTGAGGCCGAACTGAGCGACTTTTTCTCCAAGCACCCGACGTCGCTGGATTTTAAAATAACCGATTTGCCAAATGAGTTGAGAGGTATTCTGTCAGATTTAGAAGATTTTGAGAAGAAAAATATTATATTCTACAAGCTGTTAATTATCTCAATAAACATCACACAAGGTATCGCAGAAAATGAGAAACTGAAGAAAGATGTCCTAGTAGATGTAATGAAATGCCTGTGGATTTTCGTTAACATGAACTTCCACAACATTATGCCCGAAACATGTATGTTTAGTGCCGAGTACGAAAGCTTTGTAATGAATATTATTATAGCGCTTTATAGGTACCAAATATACGAGTCGGATAAGTGGTCACGTGCCTTCCATGAGTACAGATGTAAATACGGCAAAGAGCAATGAGAAATTATCGACATGTGATAGCACAAAACACCGCTGTATTAGTATTCTAATTATTAAAAAAAATAGTGTTTTCACTATTTTTTTTCTGCACTGATCAGGGTTAGACAAACAGTTGAATTTTATAGTATAGAAAAATTTTATTGAACATCCAGGGTACCCGGAAAATATATTTTATACAAAATTTAGTTACTCTGTATATAATTATATAATATTTCAAATATTGTATAAGTACATACGACGTAGCAATAATTTTTTTCCTCCCAGGGCATGTGATATTATATTTATTCGTGGATTATCGCTATTATAAAATTATAAATTAATATATTAACTTAAAATCATCACTATATTATATTTAACTTATAAGAATAAGACACTGCACTGATTAGAGAATTTTCTTCTGGAAAATGACTTGTGTAAATTTATACGCCGACGATTGTTAATGGAATCTAGAGGTCAGCTATTATTACAGAAAACAACATATAAAACTATTTTTTACTGACATTTCAATTAATTTCTTAAATATATATGTATATATATATTTTGTCTAACTGAAATGAACCAATATAGCACGTAGTCGTCCATGTAATCAACTGAAAATTCGTGAAGTAAAAATTTTGACGTTAGCTTCTCCCAAGTATAATAAATACTCTTATGAGTCGACAGGAAACGTCGACTTCTGAACTGCTTTCAAACATATCAATTTTATACGTACTCTTGTTCAGTCGATAATAGCTGCCTTAGATCTTTCTATAGACAATTATAACACCAATCGATAACACGAACACGTGGAATTTCTTTGCTATACAAAAAGAGCCGACGAAATCAAATTTGCACACGACAAACAATACACAAAATTTGTACAATGAGAGTATATTATGATTATACCGCGCTTAGCTTTGTAACAGAATTTCGATTTATTTTTATAGAATGTAAAAATGTCAATAAAGATATAACTGATTCCTAACGTATAACGATAATTCGATGCTCGATCCTTCCATCACGCCTATGTTACACCAACAACAACAAAAAAACAGCAATAATTTAAACGCTTAATTATACTGTATACGAGTAATACACGAGCGAAAATTAGTCTTAGCTACGGTGATTGCTGTGCGCATCGGCGCTGCCGTTATTCTTGCTTTTGGCGAGGAGAGATTCCGCCTCGGGGGCTACTGCCACGTTCTTCAGGGGTATGTCCTTCCCGTCGCGGACGATCTGCACGCTCACGCTATTGTCTGCTTCTACGGCAATTAAATCGTAAACAAAACATTGTTAACATGATAATTTGTTTGTGTGGTCATTTTACGAGTATTATTTAATAATGTTTTTTGTTTTGTTTTGTTTTGCTTACCGAGTCCGCAGAGCAGCGCAACGATTTCCGCCTCAGTGTTAAGTATCTTGAGATTACTTAAGTCGCCTAGTTTCTTTATCGCCTTCATGACTTTATGATTAAGATTGAGGAACCACAACCTTTGGTTTCTCTCCTTGAAGTCCTTGGCTAATTTTTCCAAACCCTGAAATTTGTAATGTTTATCAATTAAATATGTTTAAACAAAAAGTTCTGAGCAATTAACAAAATAATTAGTAGTTCTATCGACAATAAAAATTTACAGTTATGCGCAATAAAATAAATACTCAGTTTTGTAATAAATTTTTTTTTTTCTATTTGCACGTTTATTGTCAATTATGATTCTTATTATTACTGTAATAAACAATATAAATTGCGACCAGGTACATTATGAAGTTTAAAAAAATGCAAAAAAAGGGAAAACGCAAAGGAATTAAATAATAATATGCAATATAACGACATAATTTTACGTTGTAAAGTCATGAGATTTTCTTGCGCATATAACTTCGCGCATAGATTACGACCAAATGCATTATTTAAATCAATATTATGTGAAACCTAAATTAATACTGATAATTGATGAGATGAATGACAGAAATCATATTTTAATGCTGATGAGAAGGAATCGAATAGTCCGGTGAATAAATTTAACACTAATAAAATGCCCGAAACGTTAGCAAATAAACAATTGTTGTTAAATTTATTAATCTACATTGACAACTGAACCATTCGATTCCTTCTCATCACCATTGAATTAATACTAATTACCTTCACCGCGGTGTAGTCCATACCACGGAACCGCTGGCAATCAACCACCACGGGCACGTTATCTTCTGCGCGTTCATCCGCGATTTCGGAAATCTTGTTCGCCACGAAATCCACTGCCGGGAAGAACAGCCCAACGTCGGGCTGGATCAGCAAATACTTGTGCTCCATGTTGGCCTGAAACACGTGAGCCATATAAAAACAATCACTTTTCCTCGTTGCACGACAATTACCCACGATGTTTACACAACCCACGAGAGATAAGAATAATATATAATTGTTTGCATTACGTGGATGGGTGTTCGAATACGACGTTTGAGAAAAACAATATCAAAATTTGAAATTGAATTTTGCTTTCGGTTCTTACCGTGCATTCGGTAACTTTGATAGACGGCCTGGCCGACAAGTAGAGAAGGTAAACGATGTTAGAGATGATGCCAAGAAGGAGACCTGCCTCCACGTTGAACACGATGCAGACGATGAAAGTGCCGACAGTCGCGACCGCGTCCCTTTCTGTAATAGAATTATTATTATTATAGTCACATCAAACTATCAAAATACCCTGCGCATTTCACGGAGAGACACGTGTATTCGCTATATATCAACTCACTGCTTCCACGCCACAGCTTGTACACGATTTGCCAGTCGATGAGGAACACCACCGCGCTGATAAGTACGGCCGATAACACAGGCTTAGGGATGTAGTAGAAGTAGGGCGTCAGAAAGCTCAGGGCGAGTATCGTCATGATAGCTATATAATAATCAAATATTAGTAAAAGAAAAAAAAATATTCATAAAAATTATAATCTTTATTATGCTCACCAGAATAGATACCAGCAAAGGGGGTTTGAACACCGCTCGCGTGGCTGACGGCGCTGCGCGTGAACGCGCCGGCGGTCGGCATCGAGCTCACACAGCTGCCCAGCAGGTTGCACAACCCTAGCGTGCGCATCTCCTGTGACGCGTTCACCGCCGAGCCGCTAGCTGTATATGAAAAATAAGTAAAAAGAATTCTTATATGTCGAATTTTAAGGGATTTGATGAATTATTATGCACTTGTGTATGTAACTTACCGAAGACTTTGGCGATGGCAACGTTAGCGAGGACAGAGACGAGCGGCAGGATGATGATGCCGGAGCCGAGGTGCGAGCACATGTCGAAGAAGCCGTAGGTCTGGTTGTTGGACACGGTGCTGAAGTTGGGCAGCCCAAAACCCGGCATTCCCGAACGCACCGTACCTGCGAATATATTGTTCATTTTATATAGGAAAGATTCTATACGTTATATATAGAAATAAACAACACCAACAAGTGTTGCTAATCAAATTTTCCTTCGCTATTATAATGATATATATCAATTAAACGCGACGGGCATCACACATATCTCTTCTCGTGGAAAATCGTTATCAGTTTGAGTATGTATATAATCTCGATGCCGCTATAATTAACCGTGTCTTTATTGTGACGGCGCGTCGTCAGATAAAGAGTACGTAGCTATGAAGAGGTGCGCGTCTTTCCTAACCGTTCAATATTTAATTTCCATCTCTCTACCGAATTATGCGCGCGTGCGTAGATACATATATAATTTATGGAATATTTCGCGTCGTTTATACAGACGTCTAATTTTCGGCTAATCAATTGGCACTTGATACTCGAGCCGCAATTGTGATTCTGAAAGTCAGGAGCATGTACGCTAGACAAATTGCACGTAATAGGCGTATAGTAGTAGTATATGTCATCGTTGTCTCGAAGTCTCTCTTTGTGCATTCCTTGAACGTACGACGGGGAGCTTATCGCGTCGCGGTATATGTAGTGGCGAAAGGATTAAGAATACGATGATATAACGAAGCCGAATGGATCCGAGCAATTTACATGTCATTATTTAATAATTTCTATACCCACCGCCTCTTTCGCTCTCCTGACAGATGTGTATTTGATATCTCTAAGATCAAGTTGTTCTCGCGACGACGTCTCAATTTCCCAGTTCCCACTTACGATCGCAGCATCATCCATACTTTTCTCGTAATTCACCTCGATACAAAATATAACTTACACGATCAATCGAATCCCTGTTCCACACGCGCTAAACGTTCTTTCACGTACTCGCACGTGCACCACGCCGCGTATTATAAGCTTGTGATTGACAGTGATATACATCCTTAATCGCGAAATAAGGGAGACCGCGCAAGAGAGAATGTCATACACGTGCGCGTCGAGCAAGCGTATAGACGCGGGAGGTCAAGCCAATTGAAGAAATTTCCAATTGAAACCTGTCGTGAGCTCGCGCGCGCGTGTCAATTTCTGCGCCTGAAACTGACCTGAGAGCATGAACGGCGTGCGGCCCGATTTTGATAGATAGAAGGTGATCAGGGAACAGGTCAGGACGACCAGAGCGTTACGGCCGACTGCCAGGAACCACAGCACCTTCATGATCACGACGTTGCGCTGGCTGTGCGGTGACAGTTTTATGTCTTTCAGCTTCTGCAGAGGTGACGAGGGATGTGAGAATTTATTAAATTGAATTAAAATTTGTTGGAAAATTCATTTCAAGTGATTTTTTTTTACTTAGAAAATATTAAGCTATGATATCAAGTACTTTTTCATTTAAATCTTAAATCTCTATACCGCTCTTCTTAAATATTAACGTATTATAATCATAAAAATACTTACTCGAAGGCTTAGCAAAATAATAATACTGGCAATGCCCATCAACATGTTTGGAACATTGACGTTTCCCAAATTATCGAAGATTTTAATCAACGTGTCGATCAAATTCGCTGCTGAAAACTTTAACCCTAAGAGACCTTTTAGTTGCGAGACGATGATGATGACGGATGTGGCGGATGTGAATCCTGATGTCACTGGCAGTGATATAAAGTCCACAAGAAAACCTGGTAGAACATACGTTACAAGTATACAAAATAATATACATTTTCATAATACTCTTTTGGTTTAGTTATTATGAACAATTTTTTGTTAATCTTCAAAACATTCTAAAATAGACACCTCCGGCAGAGTGCATGCATCAACAGTTTATCATATTTATCATATCGATTATACTCGTACCAAAAACAATATGAGATTCATTGTCACACGCAAACAAACAATGTTCATTTTTGTATTCAAACTTTTTTTTAATCCAAGATACCTGCGACATAACAATGGCAATGTCAATACACCATTCGACTCCACATATGAACCGACACTTCGAAATCCGCGAGAGTAACTTTCCATCGTAAGCTTCAAGTACAAGTAATATGACTTTAATGACGCGTCGTCAAATCTTTGACATCCAAGTTTAGCATTAATTGATAAGATCTTCGTACCAAACTAATCAGATATATAATGATTATTTCATCGTATTTACTTAAGTTTGTAAATAAGCAATTATTAATTTTTTCCCAACAGAAAAGCGAAAGGAAAATTCAAGCGTCTCAAGTGCACTACATAATGTTCTAATCGTAAACGCTAATTTGCTTACATATAACAGGTTATTGCTTATAATATTTTCAATCATCGTTTTTTCCTATCATTTTTTTCCCACGTATTTTCCCTACAAATGTGTAACAGACTCTTTTCACATACAATAAGGCTATATCGACCACCACGTCACGATTTAACGTCATAACTTATATCAACTAATCTACAAATACTTATCGGTTAAGATAATCTATAATCAAAATTGTACGCTTTAAGATCAACTATACTTCAGATTCATTAAAGTAAACAAAAAATTTTCCTTCAAACCAAAGTGCGCCTTTAAAAAAGCGCAAAAGTAAAGGAGAATGCCAATGAAGATACATGTATAGGATCCTATAAACTGATATAAACATGAAGAATGCGTGTAATCTTTAATATGTATTCAGTTAAAACATATCCTGTATAAAAAGTGAGTTATTATTTAAAAAGTAATATTTCTTTTCAGTTTTTACTACTAATTGAAGGAATGAAATATTTACTTTTCTACTTATTTTAGCAAACTTCACTTAACTTTCTAACTACTTTTGACAAGCTCTATTGAATAGAATTGGTTTGGTACGATGGTCTCTGTTTCTCTCTGCTCTCCGTTGATGGCATTCTTCTTTTAGGGTAATTTTAAAAATGAAGACCATTTGTCTGCAATCTTACCTAAATCCAGTAGACCCATGATGAACTCGATGCACCCAGCGAGGAATGTGAGAAGAATGGCGAAATCGGGGTTGGTACCTCTCGTGAATTCGAGTGTCAAGAGGGCCATGAGCGAGGTCGGTCCTATCGAGATCTCCTTGACGGACCCGAAGATCGCGTACAGAAATCCGCCGAGGAACGATGAGTATAGTCCGTACTGTGCGCAAACGAAGAATGATAATGGGAGTCAATTATGGTCGTCATAAAATATTGATAATGTGAAATGTAGATGATTTACCCTACTGATGAATAAATCTCACGTGGGATCTGACTTGAAAACCGCAGAATAGTATTCAAATTTAGTTGAAAAAATTGTTTGTTTTATCTTTAAATTGGTTATACGGATCATATTTTCCTTTCATTATTCCTTCAAAAATGCAAAGAAAATACATTCTATAAGTTAATTCTTTGACAAAATTTTTTTCCGAAATGTTTTCTCAGCTCTTATTTAAAATTTGACGTGGGAACTCACATGAGATTTTAATCAGAAAATTGAAAAAAAATTTATGTAATCACTTTTTAATAAAAAGAGTACCTAATATATGGTGTACATACATTTTAGAAGGAAGTATAAAAGATATAAGTATGACCTTTGCAACTTCTTAAACGCTCAAACGGCAAAACAAACAATTTTTAACTTAATTGTAGCGTTTTCCCGATTTCTAAGTCAGGTGAGATTTTGACGTGAGTTTTCTCACTACAGGGTTATTAGTTTATATGAATCATTGGTTTATAGAGTAACACGCATTTTATTGTAAAAAAGATAACGTATACGTAAAGATTTATATTTCAAAAATTAACATTTGCACTGAGAGCCAGACTTTATTAAATAATAATATATACATTAATTGAGATATGAAATAGATACTGAACGATAATAATACGTAGAATGAATGATTATGACTTTTATAATTATATTAGATTATCGGATATTGTCTCATTGACGCACATTGCTGTAGCATTGCAATAATCTTTGTAATTAATACGCAAGTCCAAAAATATTATCACACGATCAATTTCCAAATATAATATGGCCAATGCCAATATGCTGAGATTCAGACTTGAACATTATTTCGGTCAAAAGTAACATAAGTACCTGTGGGGATAACCCGGCCAGCGTCGCATAGGCGATACTCTGGGGTATCATCGTGAGGCCGATCGTGATCCCAGCGATGATGTCCGAGACCGCCCTGTATTTGGTGTATTTCGGCAGCCATTTGAAGATCGGCGCGTACTTGCTGACTTTTATCCTGCGCCGTTTCGCCACCTTGCCCGCGCCCCCCTCTACTAATTTCGTGTTCTTTGCGTTCACTGGAAGAATGAAAAGTTTTTGAACAATTTTTATTGATAAGTGAAATGATACGAACATTTATTAAATCCTGCATATTTGGTTTATTATATTCGATTGATAATAGCGTTTGATAGATTTTTCTAAGAAAGAATGAAAAAACAGATTCATAAAAGTTTTTTTTGGTATTATAGCAAGACTTTCGTCATATTAATTTTGGGTCGGAATCGCAACACACGCAGACATGTCAGCAAACACAATAATTTATTTGGCCATTTGATGGCGCCTAAAATCTGAAAAAGATTTTATCAGTGCTCAAACAAAGCACCTTGCAGCGTGTTTTTGATGCCCAAGTCTAATGAAAATTCGAGAGAAAGGAGTAGGATAATGCAATGTCTGACAAAACTAATAAATTACGATTACAACAAACATTTTCAGATATTTCCATAATTCTAATAAACTTTGTTGTGTGTATAATTTACTTAATAATTAAGTAATGAATTTGTATATTGATAACGTCATTCGGTTTAACGATGTTGAAGTAGAAGTCTTTATTATCAAATAGTATATTTGCTTAATAACGCGACAAAATTTTCATTTAGTAAATGGAAATAATGAGTTGGAGCTTTTCAAAATTATCGTCTTGAATGATATGAATCATACATCATTACACATGAAAGTGGTGTTTCTAAATTTTTGTCTAATGCAATTATATTGCGCTGAAAAACAATCAATCGTGATTTTTAATGTCCTTTTTCACGGATGTAATACACTCATTAGAAAGAAAAAACCCTTTAGTTGGCATTTCACTGTACGAAATAATCTACAGTACTTTACATTAATATTCAGGTGGTTCTGTGATTAATATAGGTCTAAAATATAAAATTTTGTTTCATAAATTGTTGATATAGTATAATAGACAAGTATTTCAAGTAACGGAGAAAAATGTTTCATGAGAAAATTTCAGTACTTACAAAATAGATATCAATAATTAAAAAAATGATTCAAGAAATTATTTGTATCATTTTTATTTTGGCTCCGATTCCTCGTGAAATTTCATTAGGATTGAACTTGATAAACAATTTGCCTGTAACTTTCCAGGTTGTAAAAAGTTTTTAACTCGTCCCCTACAGGTACCTCGTAATGAAATTTCACAAAGATTAAAATGAGCATTCCAAATTAAATGAAATCGGAGCAAAAATAAAAACGATACCAATGATTCGTCATTCATCATTTTTTTCAATTATTGATATCTATTTTAAAGGTACTGACATTATTTCAAGAAATTTTTGTTCGTTACTTGAAATACTTATCTATTATATCGTTAATTCTAGCCATGCAATATATGAAGAATTCATAAAAAAAAATTATTTTTTAGACTTATATTAATCATAGAACCATCTAAAAGAAATATTAAAAATTTTTTCAACTATAAGAAAAAAAAACCGAAACTTAATTTGTAACAGACTTTGTAAGAAAAACGTTTTATAAGAAAATGCAAGAAATAAATACGGTAATGTTATACGTATTGTATTACAAAAAAAAATGGGCCATGTTTGAAATACTGACAGATTGAAATGTCTGTTTTCTAGACGGGAATGGAAAAAATTCAACGTTTTTCGATTAAATCGTCTTTATTAAAACTGTAATTCAATTATCAATAAAAAAGTAAATTGAAAAAATTAAAGATACTTTGAAGTGAATATTGAATCAATGATGAACTTTATCACTCTATCAATATTAGAGAATCAAACAAATTTAACGATTTTTTAAACCGCTCATGCCAACAAAGATAATGCAAATAAATCCAACTTCAAATTTTCCATTTCACCTTAATTTAAATTTTAAATTAAAAGGACATTCTGCGTGTAGTCATTACCATATCACTTATCACTGGAAAAAAAACACAGTTTTATACCAAATTAAAATAGCTTGAACAGATTTATGAAGAAATGTAACTTAATTACAAAAACCAAACACCTGTACACGGGCGTAGCAAATTAAAATTTCACCATCAATGAATCTCCTAATTCGCGACATTAAAATATTAAAAGAAGCTTTTCAGATATATAATAACGTTGTTCTGTGATTATTGAATAAAACGATTTTTCTAAACAAATTTTTACACGATCAATCCGATCTAATAAAATCAAACCAACAAAAATGACATAATAATGCCAAACACAGAGTGACATTTAACTAATGCAGAACAATTGAACTTCTCTATACACTTCATCAAACTGCACACTCTGCAACCACCTCACAATCACACCGCGGAAAATCGGTATTAACCAACGCCAGTTTTCGAACTTACTGCTGCGTCCCGCTGGTTCATCGTTCCGGTCCCCCGTCGGCCGAGAGACTCCGGCTAGTCGACCTTAGCCTCCCGATTGTCTTCTCTCCCGTCGTCGTCGGCTCTCGTTCCCACTACTCGACGACGCCGTCGTCGTCGCGCGTCTCTTATCAATTATCCCGCGCGCGGTGTAGGTGTACTTACTACCGCGCGCGAGAGGGAGAGGAGACGAGGCTAATAATCGGCGTTGCGGATACATATTGACATAAACGCGTGAGCGCTTGTGGCTGCTGCTGCTGCTGCTACTGGTTTGTAAAAGATAAGTGCAAAAAGCTCTGCGCTGCGAAACCGTATGAATCGGGAAAGAGATGAGTATAGTTGGCATAATGGGAGGAGTAGGTGATGGATAAGAGAAATGAAATAACATTTGGGACGTGATGTGTAGAGATGATGAGTGAGCGGATTGTTGGGAATAAGAACGATTTACGAGGTTTGGGAGATGCTGCGTATTAATTAGTACCGTAAACTCGGTGAATTAAATATATGGGGAGCTTGGAATTATATATAGATATTTTAGCGAAGAGAAACAGAATAATAAAAATGTTGACAGATCCAACATGCCTTTTATCTTGGAGATTATACCATTATTTTATTCATTAAAAATAATTCTAATAGTCGCGCTTTCGCAAATTTCCTGAAACTCTTACCACTATTATGCAGTCATTATCCAATTATACAGTTATATATATATAGATATATATACAGCTGTCATAAACTTCTCGAGTTACGAGCGCTTTGTAATCGTCCAATTTTGAAAATACTTGTTTGAAATTTTTGTTACCGCAAAAGCGCACTATAATCAGCGTTGATATAAATTTTATAGGAATAGTTTACATTATCAAAGGGATTATAGGAAAATCTCATAGAATTGAATAAAATATAAAAGCCAGTTCCGTTTATTATTTTTTTTTATTAATAATAATCATTAAATTGTCACAAATTCTCCGCTGTACAAGGACAGCACGCAAGAACAATTTTCAAATATCGAATATAATACATTTTAATGTAGTGCAAACACATTTTATGAAAAATATCAACTATGATAATTGCATTGTCGATCTAATCGATCTATTAATCCCTTACTACCAGTCAGACCAAGATGCAGTAACAATAAAGCGTTTATTATTCTATACTTTCTGTTGAAATAAGGCTCATTCAACTCCTCCATAAATTGTTATTGATATACAACTCTCAGCGCAATTAATTATGTATACGTGACAGTTTTACAACATAAAACCAGTACAAAAGTGTGATATTTCACAATAAAACCTTGCTCTCAGTCTATGCGATAATTTTTACCTCCCGGTACCTCGAACGATCGCTGACTTATCATTATCAAGCCCTTCACTCGCCGAAAAACAGATCTGTTTGTCTACGTGTGTTTGTACTACACCTGCGGAGAAGTGAAAGCCCGTTGTATGCATGTCGTGGTCTATTACGTATGTGTGCATAAACGTTAATAAGGCAATTAGAACGCTAGCTGATGCGCGGTTAATTAATCTACAATTTACTATCGTTGACGCCTCGTAAAATGCAAACCCCTTCCTAGATAACGTGTCAATGTCGCCCGAAAGGTTAACAAGATCTTGACGATTATTATCATCGTTATATGCCGGCGTGCGCCGCGCGTCGTTTGACTGAAGGCGCGAATTGGTATACAGTGATCGAGAGAATAGGCAAGCGAAGTCTATATAATGTATATAATATATATATAAATACCGGACAGAAGTAAAAGAAACGGTAAGTAAAAAATCTATGGAAAAGAGAACGGATGTCCCTTTCCATGAGTAAAAATCATACCACTTGTAGCAATAATAAATAATAATTATAATTATAATAAATCGTAATAATTAAATGTAACAATTAATTAATAACATCGTATATGGCTGTCTTTGCCGTGGCTGCGTATACTTCCGCTATTTTTTGATTCACCAAAAATTTTCATATGGGCCAGTAATCAGATTAAATTTATCACGAAAAGAATAATGCAAAGTGTATACTTTTCAAATGTTTTATTCATTTTATAAGTAAAAATATATGTTACTAATTAAGTGAACAAATCGCGTGGTTTAAACGCAAATGTGCTGTACAAACTATATTGTAATTACGCGATGACGCATGTTAATGTACCTTTTATTAAAATTTCTACGGGAAGAATGACCGTTAAAAGAAGAAAATACTCTCCCAATTCGTGAGTGACTATTTTTACTTCGAACTAATTGATTTGATCCCGTGATTTCTTACATAACATTTTTTAAGTTAAAAATGAGCTGCCATGTGCAGTTCTTACTTCTGAAAGTCCCGATTAAACAGTAGCAAAGCTTGAGCTTGGCAATTAGCTATCTACATTTTTATTTTCAAAAATATTCGCAATTAGTAAGCTTCAGTATGATTGAATAATTAATTCTGTACAACTTGTATTATCATCTATTTGAAATTAATTTTCATTTAATGAATTCAACTCCAAACGTGTCAACAAAAGAATAGAATATTTTTTTGAAATCATAAAATTTAAAATGTAAAACAAGATACATACAAAACGTTACATAATGCATGAAGTTGGAAAACTACGTTGAAACAAATCGATAATAAATGAAAAATGGATTTTCTTACATTACGAAAAAAAAATAATCATAATGAACACCTCTTATTCAGTACCAATAAAACCTATATAAACGACCTATATAAAACAGCGAATTCAGTACTGGCCCTCCCTAGTGGACTCAATTTTCATGAAAAACAAAAATAAAAAAAATTCATCCGAAAATTAAAAAAAAAAAAATTTAATCAGAAAACAAAGTATATACGTCGGGTCCTAAAAAAATAGAGAGATGAAGACAGCAGCCTTAATGGAGACGAAGCTTGTTGTTGATCTGGTCGATGAGCTCGTCGATCCTCGGCGAGCAACCGCGGAACTTGGCGGGCTCGGGTCCAATCATCTGTATGAGCTGCGGCACCTCCTGGCCGCTGATTTGCGTGAAGCGCGACAGTGACTTCATGCAGGCGTAAAGTTGCTCCTCGGCTGGAGTGCCGTTGAAGTACTGAAGAAGCGCCATCGTCAGCTCGACGGCCACGTCGTCGAAGACCTGCGGAGAGTAAACATCGTCGTCAAGAAAACATGTTCCAATGGCAATGAGTCTCTTTCCTCTTCGAGCGCGCACCGTGTATAGTATATATTGTTTGCTCTATATAATCGCGGGGATTTTTAATGCTTTACGGTTTCTCGGGATTTTTGTTTTGTAAAGAGATGTTATTTTTTGGCACGATTGGCCTTGGTGGGTATAAGCGCTGTTGCTCTTGATCTTTGAGTGACGAAGTGCGCTGCGTGGGGGCGGGAAGGAGTTTACGCTCGCGCGAGACGAATTTTATGGATGTTTTTAATGTTGAGCAGATGTCCCAATCACGGTTAGTAAGGTTGTATGAGAACTATTTGATTTTTTTTTTTTTTTGTTTTGGTAATTACGAGAAGAATAATAATGTTGGAGTGTTCAGTAATCCGACAAATGGTATATAGCGAACTTTTATTGTTATCAAAGCTGTTTGAATAATAAATTTCATTTCACGTTTGATGAATTGAGGACCGTAAAACGTCGAAATATTTGTGGCCTTGCATCAAGATGTAGAAATGATAATCACATTAGCTGAATTGTCGAAAATTCAAAGCTTTATAAACGCTAAATCAGAATTTAACTGTAACATTTGTGGACAAAGTGAATTTTCCTACAGGTTGGGATGGAGACATCTACCCTATTGAAGGAAGAGAGCGATAGTACCTTGGAAATGCTGCCTTTTGGTAAAAGTTGCCGGAGTCTTTTGTTTTTGTGCATTTTCTGGAAAAATAAACCGGAAATATCTCCTAGAGAAGTATCCGCTCGTACATTTATCGGATCAATTGGTCAACATTCATCGAATCATTCACAAGTGCCGGGACAAACGAAATCGGAGATTAAATTTTCTTGGTCTTTATATTTAAATAACATCTGAATACGTGCCAAGTTAAAAGTAATTAAAATTTGTCACTTTATATACAATATTAGTTTAATTTAGCAGTTTTACTATTAAGATATAAGTATTCATTTCTATAGTAAATTGCCCAAATGTTATCCGTTATCTTGTCTGTATGTACACAGCATACATTTATTTAATTGAATCCAAATGAATGAAGATATAAAAAAAGTCGAATGATTCTGCTGTCCTATTTTGCTTACTAATAAGTATTTGTACAGCCGAATCATTCGACTCTTCTTCATTTATTTACACCTACACTGTTATGAGAATAAAAAAAAATCTATAAATTCGTTCTATCTTTAAAATATCCAATCAAAGTTATAAAAAAATTTTATTTGCGAAATGAAATGACCAAGCAAAATTGAATTTTTCGATGTATTTTGTCAAATTTGAAAAGATTAACAACACCGAACAGATGATAATGATGAAGCAGCGCAGTTATTATATATGTAGACAAGCGCACTGATACGCATATGCTTTCAGGATAGAGCGGTAAGTGAGAGAGATAGAGAAAGAGCTTCTGTTAGGAGGCGAGTATACATCAGTCAATGATGGCAGCATTTCTATTTAGGTGCTAACGCGGGTTATCTAATCTAAATAATACTCATAAATGTCAGTTCACATGAATATTTCGTAAGCGCGTTAAAAGAATGTTATCTGTAATTTCAGTTTTTTCGTCGCAACTGTTCATATTAACGACACTGTATAATTGCCAGCGTGAAGAATCAGAAAAGTATTCTTTGAAAATGATTAAGATCTCAATAATATATCTGATAGATCGTAGCTAGAAGGCGCATTAATACATTGATAAATTTACATAACAAATGAAAATATTTCAAGTGCAATAGTTTCAATATAAATAATTTTTCATGTATCAAAAAACGATTCAAGTAATATAGAAATTGTTATAGCCTGGAACCGCAATATATATATTTTTTTAGTTTGTATAAGCAAATAACGTGTAAATGCAATATAGTCACTTTTTCAAACATTTTTTCTTCCACAATTGAATACGCGTTCGTCGTATTTCAATCCAAGTCTATTTGTTCAGAGCGTTTAGAAAATATAAATCATCCAGAAGAAAATTTACGATATGCATAAATTTCGCGCAAGTAACTATATTGCACGGTTACTCGACTAAACGCCGTACGTTTACTTCCTCGGTCGACGAGAGAACGCACATAACGGGGCGTCCGATCGGTTATTAGAGACACGCTGCAGCTTATAAGAGAGAAAGACGCAGTACATAGAAACAAGCAGGATACAGACCACTGTTTTTACCTCCTTGGTGGCAAGGTTGTGGATAATGGCGGCACCGCGAGCCGCGAGATCCAGATTATCTGAGAGTAGCGAGTGCACAGCCACCTTCGTCGTTACCCGAATGTTGCTGACGCCCTGGTTCTGGTGCTGCCACTCGCTTATGTACATCAGCCACTCCGAGCTGCTGACGTTCTCGAACAGGTTGGCGATCTATGGGAATTTTCCTCGTTTAGTCCTTATAGGTTTGTCAAAGATTGTGATTTTTTCTTCTATACCGAAGAACGCGAGGTGGCGTATTTTATGAACGCAATTTCAATCAGGAAAAAATTAATAAGTTAAAAATACTTCTTGTTTCTTGAAAATTTCGAAACTGCGTATACACATTTATATCAAGGCGGGACAAGCAGGAAACAATATTTATCTACTTCGTTTATTTTGCAACGAAGTAGATATAAAAATTGATACGCATTTATTTTGGAATACTTACGAATGTCGCCAGAGGCAACTGCTCCTCCGCTGGATGACGATCGATGTCATACGCGAAATTCATGACCGTATGTTCTCGTCGGTCTTGATGGAGCAATAAAATAACGTCATCCTTTAAGGCGGCGATGCTCAAGATGTTGAGCAAACACACTCGAGCCGCACTGTCGAGGGATTTGTCGTAGAATATTCTCCCTGAAATCCAAGTTGTCTCGTCATTATCAAAGAAACAAATATCATGAAAAATTTTCCTAATGATTTGTCATATACACTATATAGTTTGCCGAAAAGAATTGTGTCTCGCACAGTTATCGTAAATACCCGTTATCTTAGAAATTCTGGAAAAAATCCTTTAAATCTAGATACACATTCTCCCGTAACAACCAACACTAACCAACAAAGCCGAGGAAGTTGTCGCCAAGTGCCCATGAGCCCTCGTTTTCCAGGAGATACTGATGCAGCTCGTCGATGCTGATCATCTCGTTGTCGTCGATCTTGCCCTGCAGCAGCGTCCTCAGCTTCTCAAGCTCGGCACCAGCGTCCAGTCCGTCATCCCTGAAGACGATCGGCGGGTCGCGCTTCTGCTTCATCTCCTCGATCTCGCGCTTCTCCTCCGCCTCCATCTGTAGCACCCGCTCCGACGGTAGCATCTCCGCGCCCTGCGCGTCGCCGTTCGACACGTGACTCGGCATCTCCGCTACTGCGCCTGTGACATAGTATGGGTTTAGTATGGGCGTAGGAGAGAAAATATTGTCAGGTGAAATTAATTGGGGGATATGATGCTTACTTTCGCCGTCAGCCATTTCTGATGTACAATTGCTCGGACCTGTGCTGTTGGTCTCGCTCCCGGTCTCGCCTCTGCTCTTGTCTTTCTTCTTTTTCTCCTTCTTTTTCTTCTTTCGCTCCTTCTTCGCGAGCTTCTCGTTTATGTGGTTTCTCTTCTCCTCTAGGGCTATGGAATTGAGCCTGCAATATGCATCATTCATATATTAGGTATACCGAATTTTCCACCACAAAATATTGATATATACAAACATACCTCGCCTGTTCGATTTCACTGTTGAGCGACTGATACTCGGGCGAGTCCTCCCTGCTTATTCTCGCCTCGACGAATCTCTGGCCTGTGAAACCAGCGGTGGCGCCCTTGCTTAGGTTTTCTATTAATGGAACAAGGGCTTGACCGACCGGCCTGAGGTAACAAAAACATGTCGTTACTTTAAAGAATGACTGCAGCTAATTACGTTAATGTACTTGCGAATAGGTGACACTTACGTTTGTATAATTTCCTCGGGTAGGTCTAATATGTACTTGGGTATACCCTGGCCCACCAAGAAGTGGCTGACCTCGTTGGAGAAGCTGTTGCAGTTGTGCTTGAATAGGTTGTACGTGCCAGGTCTGCAAATTACGAAAAGTGGTATTTTAGCTTTGGTTGTTTCATTTTTTTGTTTTATAATTTTCAAACGCGGAAAGCTTATTGAGAGATTCATGATAAGGATTAGCGCGAAAATCAAAACATCGAAGATAAACGTAGAATAACATCCTTTGTTTGAAATTATAAATAACTATAATTCAGGGATGATTTCAAACCCAGCATGTTTTATATACGCGTGGATTTTAAACTATCAAAAATAAAGATGACAAAACACGCGTGTTTATTAACAACAACGAAATTTATGCGGAATTCAAGGTAGAAATTTAATATAAAAAATAACGAATAAAGTAAATGAGATTATAAACAGCCCAAAAAATCAATAACTATACATTCCATCCATTAAACGACTGCCAACTATAATTAAAAAAACAAAAACATCGAATATGTGACTTACGCAAACTTGGACGTTCCAAGCCCGTTGATGTACTCCCAGAACACGGAATACGGCAGGTAAGTCTGTCCGACCTTTTCAACCTTCTGTGGATCTTGAAGTTCCGTGCCACCCTGTAACCGAGAAAAATCAATCTCCTCTCAATAATATTCCAGAAAACTGTCGGCTCTATAAATATACACAATCCGGAGGAAAAAGTAAGCGCGCGCGCTCCCGTAGCTTCCGGGTACGCGAATCGGCCCGATCCGAAAATAAACGTCGTAGACAGCGAGCGAGCGATCGGATCGCGTCCAAGAATGCGCGCAAGCGCGAGAGTGGAAAGGGATATCGAGTTGTTGCGCGATATATAATTTCGTGATGGATTGGAGAGTTGTTTCCGAACGCAACGCGTGGTGTTAACGAGGGGTTTTAATTGGAGAGTGAGTTGTTTGTTTAGGGGAGTTTGAGGAAAAAGTTTATATTATTGGACGGGAGTCAAGCTAGCGCTGAATCATCGCGAGCACTTTATTTGGGAGTGAATCATCTAATGCGAGAGCTTTTTAGGAAGTCTATTAATACTGCGCTATGAAAAATCCGAATTTTCTCGATCCTCGGTTATAATAGCGAGAATTGTTATAGTAACAGAATAATTATTAACAGTGAAAGCACGATTAAAGTTCTGTCCCGGAGATACCCCCGATGCTCCTATTCTGCGTCTAGGACTTATTTTTACGCGCGCGGACACCTTAGCTTTTCGGCGTTCTAGAAGCTCCGCTACGGTTCGATCGCTATTTTTAGTTTGTTGTAAATAATTTTTGCCCGCGTAAACAAAAATCTTAGTCATCCCTTCGTAGATATCTCCATTCGCATTAATAACTATATATAAATTTATTTTTGTCCGACGTTTAACAATTTCCACCATTACAGCAGGTCTCTCTATACAAATCACCGTAAAATTCAAACAATTAAAGTTGGCTGAAGTTTCGTAAATTGCATAATGCTTTCTTTGATCGGACAATGACCGATTTTGCGGTTACATTCTTCTGGCTTGAAAGTACGATTTTTAACAACACGCACAACGATCCAACTCCGAACCGAATGATCAACATTATAACGAAAATAATCGCGATCTACATGCCTTTATTATCGTTCCACCAACCGCGGACACCACTACATTGTTCGAACACCGCGAAAAACTCCCAAACACTCAGCCCCCGAAGAATAAAAAATAACAAAAACCACCACTGAACTAACACTTTGCAACGAACCGAACCTCGATTCAATCGCGCACTTATGATCGGCTGTCGTCGGCAGCGTCGAAGTCGCAGGAGAGAGCAACAAAACCAAACCGGGCGGCTGCGTGCAGTAGACTCCAAAAAACAACAACCACGTCGTGTCTCGCGCGGGCTCGCAGTATACTGCGCGCACGCGTAATATCTCTCTCTTCTTTCTCTCTCTCTTCCTCTCTCTCTTCCTCTATAGCAGGGTAGTAGCGCTTGCAGCAAGCGCTCGTGCAGAGGGAAGCGGAAGCGCGCGCGGATGATGACGTCTCGCGGAATGTCCGCGATTATACACCGGCGCTGCAAAGAGAGAGGGGGAGAGACTTACCGGGCGGCGTTCCGTCGGCGACGAGGGACCAGGAGACGAGTCGATGGAAGCTACTTCTCGGAGAGCAGCAGCAGCTAGTCGATGCGGACCGGGGAAAGCAGAGAGAGGACGGGGGATTATTTTTAGCACCTCCCCACACCAAATTTAGGTGTGCCCAGAACACGTGTGCGCGCGCGCGCGGATCGTATGGCCCGCGGAGAGTCGAGAGTGCGAGAGAGCGTCTTTGGGGAGAGGGAAAGAGTTGAATAGAGAGAAAGGGAGATGGTGGAAAAAGCGCGTAGGCGAGAGATGCGCTTTGGGTTTGGAAATGGTATATACAGGTTCGAAAAAAATTATGGGAAAAGGTTTGGATGGAGTTTGGTTGGAGCTTTTTAGTGAGACTTTCAATTTAAAATATTAAAAAATATACCTACCTTTTAAATAAGACCCATATCATCAGTTTTGAAATGTGTATTATTACTTCCAATAATTATTTAAATTATAACTCTATAAGATATTTAACCACGGTAAAATTGCAAATTTTCTGGTCGAAATATGCTTGTCAAATAATATAATAAATGAAAACTGGATTTTAGTAATAAACAATATAGTTTTAATACCGAAACAACGTTGCAACAATAGCTTTTCTAAAATATAATTCACATTCCAAAATTCACTCAGACCAATCTTTCAAACAAACTGCAAAAAATGCATTAACTACCAGCTGTTACAATCAACCGCCTGCTCTCATTGTCTCATACCCCAGCAAAAATTAACCACTATACCTATATACACGATCGTTTCTCTCCCTCGCTCACGCGTGTAGTATAGAGAAGCTCATTTGGCAGCGACGACGACGCGCACGCCGGCCGGCTATTACACGCGCGAGTAGCGCACAATTTTTCGCCGCGCATATTTCAGCCCGATGGCAGTTGGAGCGGCAAGCCCATTAGGATAATGTAGAACGAACGCTCCGCGAATTTAATGCGCCGAAGTGTCGGGAGAAAAGCGCGATATATATTTCACGCGCGCGCGGGTTACTCCAGGTTATAAATATATGTCTAATATGCGTGCAACGGGAAGATATATAGCCGTTTTTATTGCGTGAAGTAAAGTATATCATGCTTATAGCGCGATTTTTAAGTTAGGAGATGTAATAAGTTTGTAAGATGCGCGTGATTTTACAAAGTACAATTCGAAATGTTCTCCGAGTTGACGTATCATTTTGATTCTCTGTATCGCGGCAATTTATATAGGGTATTTTATAAATCTCACTTAAATTCATTATAAGCTGAAAACACTAGCGCGTTTCCGCGTGAGCAATTTATATGTTCGCGGCGCGCGTCGTGAAAATAGAATGATGCAGCGATGTGTTGACACTTTACAGATCATTGACAATCGTAGGAAATCCAATCTCAAAATAACAATTATTAAGACCGACCGCGCAGTAATAAGGAAGACTTCCAAGCACGCATAAACTACAAAATCGAGCAAATCCTGATATCCGAAGAAAATGATTATTATTGTTTTTATATATATTCTGGACGCTTATTAATGGTTTTGCTGTATATGAAATAATAACAATCAAAATATAAATGTAATAATTGAACTGTCGAGTTCTATACACGATCATACACGAAAATTTAACCGAAAAATCATCGTTCCACATTCCCACTCCACTTTTCCAAAAATTGTATCCACACATCAAAATCATTAATAAAAACCATAACAACTATTTCCAAACATCGTTCATCACAGACACCACGCAGCTCCCGCGCCAGCCTTACGGCAATCTTTATTCGTCACATCAAAGCGTGCAGCAGTAGACTTACCGGCCTGACGCTCTGGATTCCAAGGGGACCGAAGAAGTATTCCCGTCCGTAGGCGACGACCGCCGTGTGCCATATCCCGTCCAGGTGGCGGCCTGAAATCGCCAAGCGGAAACGAGCTGTCACTCATTTTGCATTCGTGTGAGAGTGTGTGTCGCACGCGCGGCGTACAATAAACATGATTTTTCACGCGAGGGACTCCAAGCGGTAAATCAAAAGCGCGAAGGTAAAAGGCTTAATTTTAAACGCGAAATTTCGCGATGAGTTATGTGGTGAGATTCATTTTATTGTACGCTGCGTTGCTGTTATGTAGGTATTAAGTAGTTTATGAGGATAAGTATATAGGGGGTGAGGGTAAGGTAGGTACGTATGGTTTTAATTATTGAGGTGTCAATATATTGATCTTATGATGTCGTATAGATATAATAATATGCAACAATATAGAAACAGTTGTTTTGTTCAAAAAGTTTTTCAGATGATTTATAACTTTAATTACCTTTCTTGTCATTACGGATTTTTAATTTTGGAATTTACAGATTAGTATTTATAAAACTGACTAAAAATCTTGGAAACTCATGTACTATAAGATTTATAAGCACAATTAAGTATCCAAATTTCTTTTATTACCATGTTATACTAATTAACGTTACTAGAAATTGAAAAAAAACTAGCCAGTTCTTGGCAAACTTCTGTCTATTATAACAGGCTATTTTTCTTTTAATTGCCAATTTTTCGATAATAGATGGCGATGAATTGGCTAGTTATTTCCATTTCTACTAGAGGTAGCGTAACTTTTATTTTAAAATATCGCTTACTTTAATGATAAGATGAAATTGTATCAGCAGACTTTTAAAGCGCAATAAAACTATAGATTCCTAATGGACATTTTAAGAGTACTAAATATAAATTATGGCGCAGATAATTTATGTAAATACTCACTAAAATTATCTCTCAAACTTTATTTAAAATTTTACTGCGGCCAAGTTTTTCCGGTACCCTCTGTAAGGTCACTTCACATAGCATTTCTTTACAACATATATATACCTAACAAAAAAAACATACGAAAAATTCATCTCCTAATAAACAATCTCAAACAAAGCCCTGGCATGGTCATCGACTGTTTAGACAGCACACACCCAAACGCGAGAATCCTTGATAATAACACCGCGCTGCGCTGCTAGCATTCGAAGCAGCCGTCGACACTCAATAAAACATCGATTTACGACTTTCCGGTATCACACTTGCAGCGCTGAATCGCGCCTTTCATCCCGCCACGTAGATTCACGGTCAGCGCCGATCGGAACGTTCACCCCCGCGACCCAATTTGTGTATATTACCACCATCGCGGAAATAGCTGCAAACAACAGTAGAAACCGAGATTTTTATCGACCAGGTGGAGCAATATAATTCTTCGTCGAGTGAGAACCGTTGCGAAAGCTGCGCCGAGTTTTGTTGCATTAGCGGGTTCACGAGACGGTAGAGATAAACGTTTTAATGGGAAGAGATGCGGTTATTTTGATTTGTCTGCAGAATAATATTAAAACAATGAAAATTTAATGCGTTAAGTCGGGTCGATGTAGATTTTCATACGCCATATATATATTTAGAAATTGAAATAAAAATCGCCTTAGGAAAGATTAGTAAAATTTTCTGTCAGTATATATATTTGGGATGGTCAGCTTGTGTGTATAGAACGAGAAGAACGAAGTCTCTTGCATATAACGACCAACTCAAAAACAGAAAGGTAACCGGGTCAAAGCGTGTCTGTCGCTGCTCGTCAAGAGGTAAGGGAACAGTTTTCAGAGAGATTTGTTGTCGGTGTTGAAATGCCGACCCATTAAGCATATGGAAACTGTAAGCAGATCCGGCAATCTTTAGCTTTTAGTGGAGCAGAAACTAGGTTCTGTTCTGCGAATTACCTAGTAGTGAGGTGCACATAAGGATTTCTAGAATGAAATATTGGAAAAAAATTAGATGCGAGAAATGAGAGTGGAGGCTGAAATTAACACAATAATAGTAACAGACACCTTGTTGAACACGAATTTTTAAACCGCTTAAATTTAGTCTCTGAGAAATTTTAGTGAAAACTCTTTCTCTCAAGGTTGCGTGTGTCCGAGCTGTCACTTTTTAACTTTTCAAACTGGAGTAGAGCATTGTAAAAAATAATTTTTTTAAAATAGTTTCACCGACAATTTTACAAGGTCGTGTGTTTAAATATGTACTATATACCGATAAAAACACGAATTTAAAAAAGAAACTTTTCAATAAAAAATAACAGCATTTTCGTAATAATACTTATATTGTATTTATATACTATTAAATAGAGAGGAGAGTAGAGGGTGGAGGATCAAAAAAAGATCAAATAATCCACAAAAATAAATAACTTGGTTCAGATCTTTCGATTCAATGAAGAGCATCGTCTAATACATTTTTTTTTATTCTTCCTCGTGAATGAACGAAATTATGATCTTGACGGTGTGGATAAGAGGCTTTCGAATATCATTGCCAATTTTTTAATGCTGAAGAGTAAACAGAAAATATAGTCGTCTTGTAGTAAACAAAAATGAAATATGCGTATAAATGTACACTGATAGTCTAAACCACGAATTTTTAACTTTTTCTTTATTAATAGAAAATATCAATAAAAGTTCTCACATTTTTATTTTCTGAATCACACACAAAATATGAAAACCAAAACGTGATTTAAAAATAAAAAGAGGTAACGAGCACCAAAAAGTAACTCAACAAAGAATGGCTATTCGTTTCAGAATTCATTCACGAGAAATTTTATAGCCTCGTGAAAAAAGATAAATATCGTTTTTCATTCCAAACATAAAAATAAACGTAACATAATACAAATTGGTACATGGATTGCATTTGTTTTACGCCGAAATAAAATTCTTCGTACACGAAGAAAAATTTCATAGTAAAAGTTACTATTTTCGATAGTAACCGTGGAACACCGATTCATATTTTTATGAAAATTACTATAATTTATAGTAAAAATTTGGTACTCTTTTGTAATTTTTAGTACATAAATAGCAATTTTTATAATAAATTGTAGTAATTTTCATGAGAAAATAGGTCTGTTCCACAGTTACAATAAAAAATAGTAATTTTTACTACACTATTTTTCTCCATGTATATAAGAACGATGCTCAAAATTTTCCTCCACTTTTCCGATACTCTTATGCCCATTTCCATCCATGCACTTTTCCTATTTTCCTGCACACTTTCACGCTCCTCGTCGCAATTATCATTCGATGCCCTGCAGATACCTTAAATACCCACATCGCAGCGCTATATAACGAAGAAGAGGCGCGCGCAGTAAGAAATAGAAGGGTCACGAACCTCACCGACGACGACGTAAACACGAGGGGGAGGCGCGCGTCGATTTATAAATTCACAGCTGCAGAAAGCGATCGCGGCGTATTATGTCACCGCGCTTGCACGTAAAGCTCTATACCAGCGAGGAAACGGTGTTTGGCGTTTCCGCGTGTACGCGTATGCGTGTGTGCGCAGTTATTCTTGGTGCAGTGAGGAATGCGACGGTTTGAGAGACGGTCGCGGTTGGTTATGGAGTTGGTTTGTGAATTGACGGTGTAGAATTGCTGTTGCCGATTTGACGGCTTTGAAATTTTATATAATATGAATGTTTTATAAATAATGTTTGAAAAACATAAAGAAGAAAGGTTTATTGTACGACCATTCTTGAAATTCTTTAAAACATTCTTCCTGCACATTACTTTAAACATTAAAACAAAGCATGAACCACGACAATAAAACCTGTTGATTGTGCAACATAAAATCCCACTTCGCTATTTTATAAATACGAACTGACCTCACAACCACTCGACAACATACCATCTCGAATTCTTTCCCCTCAACTTTATACATTCGCAAAATTTCTCTATTATAATTTATTTGTCATCTCGCATGCACCACCTACGCACCGTTATTCTGACATTCACCGCCACTAAAGAATCCCACAAAATTCTCAAACCGTAGGTATACAAAAAATCTCGTTAAACATCTCCGTTAAAGTCCTGTGACGTGTTACCCCTCTATACTTCACAAAACACAAAGTGAACGTTTCAAAATAGATTGCACGAGTTACCTTGGAGGGCAAACGAACGCGGCATACATACACGAGCGCGCGCGTTTTCTCGCTATTTCTGCGCAATCCCTTCCGCGATTCGCACTATGCCAAAAGCGTAAATCGTCGTAGCGAAAAAGTCGCGAGGTGTCTTGCTATACCGTACTTACGCGGTTTCTGCTTTTGTATTATACGTTGCGTGGAACGCGGTTGACATTTACAAGTTTATCACAGCGAGTGACGATTTTATTAGAGTTTGATTGATGTTTAATAAATAAAAAAAAAACGTGATTTGAGATTACTTCTAATTAAATGATATCAGGAGCAATGTTTTTAAAATACATATTAGATTTGCAATAAATTACAAAAATTAGCAACGTGATTTAAAACAAGTGCCTTGATGGTTCATATGTGCGACCCTTCCAAATATGATTATTTTATGCAAAAATAAATAAATGTTCTCATGATAAAACTATTCAATAAAAAAATTCATTTTTAGCAAACAATTTCCACGGCACCGCACCGCGAAAGTAACAAACCGAACCTCCATCCAACAGAGTATAAATAATCACCGGCGCTCATAACCGTTATTAACTGCTCTCTTACCTCCACCCGCGACGCGAACAAATCACCGTTCGCGATCACAAGCCGCTTATTAACACAATTAATACGTCTCTCGCTCAGCGAACAAAGAAACTCCCAAAAAAGCGTGCGATATTGGCGGAATATATCCCTTCCCCCCTCGTGTGTTTTAATTAGAGTCCGCGTGGCGACAAAGCACAGCGCGAGCTCCAAAATTATAACGCGAGAGAGTTGGCGCACACGAGAGATGAAAACCTACGAAATACGGAGAGAGATAGAAAGAGGATCGAAGGCTCTTGGCCCGAGAGTATAGTGTCTTTTTGCTATAAATGTAGAAGAAGAAGAAGGCGCTCAGAGGTGACGCGCCGACGCGCAAATAACGACGAGTCTGTGCTTTTGACGTAGATTTTTCGATATAGAGAGGAGAGTTTTGATTCGGAGAAGTTATTTTTAAGTGGGATTGCGACGAGGGGTAAAATTGTGTATCCGTATTTAGAATTAGTTTCGAGGTGTGTTATTATACGTAGAAGAGAGAGTGATTTTTTATAGTTTTATTTCAAGAAAAATTATCGTCCAGCATATAAATTTAAAAATTGTATTTTAATTTTTATTTTTAATTATGATTGGCTCAATTACTTTTGATTAATTGTGTGTTTTAGTTAAGATATGAAATAATAAACTACTAATTCATTGCCTTTCATATTTGACAATTTATGAACAGTTATTACTAGATACTTCATCAACCGCAGCATCTAAACACTCTACACAACCTAATGATTTGATACTAATTTGTCTGCTGAAGCAATTACATCAAAATATAAACTGCGATGCCAATATTATACACGAACTAAAATAGACGTGCGTCGACAAAACACTTTGCTTTGCGTGCGTGCTTCCGACAACTGCACCGTTGAATCTTTGTGCATATCAAATCAGCGCTCATCATAACATCAGTGCGTTGACGCTCTGAATATTGTGTACTTCGCGAAGAACAAAATTTA
Source organism: Torymus auratus (assembly GCA_900474315.1). NCBI lineage: Eukaryota > Metazoa > Arthropoda > Insecta > Hymenoptera > Torymidae > Torymus > Torymus auratus. The sequence goes on along the minus strand of UXGD01001079.1, from coordinate 5,564 downwards.
CCTATGAGCATCTGAGACATCATCGCCGCCATTCCCTTGGTGAGGTCGTAGACGAACACCTCCACCGTCGTTCCCAACTCGTCCGCGTCGTCCATGTTTTCTGCCTGCAAAGATCATTTGTTTTAGAAAATATTCATGCTCGTTGTCGTTTTTTTTATAATTAAGAGGAATGGATTATTATATTATAATGAAAATATGTTCACGTTATACGATTGACTGTAGAAGTGTCTAGACCTAACTGATACTCATTTTATTGCTATGCACGCAGGTATATATGAAACAGGTGTACGAGTATAGTGAAGGATAAATTTATACTAAGGTATATAATACAACAATGAGTAAAATTCTTAAAATAAACCCGTCACGTGCAGCGCGATAATTGTGCGCGGCGGCACTTGTTATTCAATTAACGAGTGACGGGAATAAAAAGGATCGATAGCCAGTGCTATAGAACGTTCATTAAAACGCTTACTTTACACCATAGAATTTATCTGAAACGTAGGTATATTCATCGATCTATCAATTCTAATCCAATCTTTAAAATATCTATAGAGATTGCTTACAGTATAACCAACAAAACAGCTTATATAAACAAAATCAACAGCCTCTCTATACTTTCGATAATCTTACTTTCTTCAGCCACGAAATTTACGCACGACCACAACTGATAAGAAAACATCAATCTTTCAGTAAATATATTTATAGTCACACCATTTATCAGTATTTACAGGCAATCATTTATTGGCGTTCCGTTTCACTCAACATTTACACCCACCCACTTGAACTTCAAGCAGTCTCCAAACACTCGCGAAGTTCAAGAGTCTTAACAATCTTAGGAGTTCCAGAGGTCGATGGCTCTTTAATTGAAGCGCGAGCACAAAATAGAGAAAACGACTTCACGTAGTATATATATCAGGGTGTCTTGGGTTGATTAGCCGGCCGAAATTAATTCTAACGACGGCAGGTGCAAAATAGGAGCAAAAGCAAAGTCGCGACCGATAATAATCAGAGGAAAGGAGAGAGAGAGAAACTGTGTCGCGTACTGCGAGAGGTCATTGAAGCACGGCTGCAGTGTACCATTTTGGACTGCAACAGTGGCGTTTTGTTTTATTCTCCGTATAAGTATGCCTACCGAGATTTCGAGAAATTATTAACTTTATTAGTCGGGAAAATACTTCATCATTTTTTGAACCGTAACGTTAAAATGAAAGACACTTTGCAACCTTTACAACTGGTTATAATTTTGTTTTCAATGGCTATCCCAAACCCTCAACATAACACAAAAATCCTCCGAGAGCTCATTAACCATGCCTAAACTCCCACATCCCATCTCCTTCCCCATATATTTACCATCATTTATGTACCACAGCACCACTGCAGCTTTCCTCCTACAGAAACGCACCTTTACTGCAATATCACCCCCACGTAAACACACACACACACACAGGATATATTGTCAGCAACAAAAGAGCGCGACCGCAGGTAAAAAAGCCAATCGCGAATGAACCGCGCGAGAGCTTAAACTCAGGGCGCCCCGTTGCCCGCAGCTCCTATGCTCGCACGCGCTCGCGCACGAATTACCCGAATTTATTTCGGGAAGTATGCGCGGAGACCCGTCGTATATAAGCGTTTGTCGCGCTCGCGCGCTCTCGGGAACTGGAGGCGTCCGCTGCGTATGGCTGTCTCGTAGGTATTGTGCGGGAGATACAGAGAGAATGGGAAAAGAGGAGACAGGAGGGAGTGAAGAACGCGGGGGCGGATTGTTGTTTTGGGGATTTGAAAAGCGGTGGTTTTTCAAGTTTTAGGGGTGTTTTATCGTTAGTTTTATAATTGTAGCGGTAATTTGATGTTTTTTTTTGTGCTTGTGATTATATTATATAAATAATATTATATATCCGTATACTGCTAAAGTTATATATGAAAGTCTGTTTTACTGGCGGGTCATAGCTAATGAACCAGTAGAACCAAATGTAACGAATCTTTTTTATCACACAATCATAGGCATGAATATACCTCAAAAACAAAACAATGATAATAGTATCAGAAACTAAGCAGAAAAAAGTCAGATCATTCCATTGGGAGTCTTCAGAATATAAGAGAGAACTAAATAAAAGATTTTAATATATTTCACTGGCGTTTTCTCTGATTATATCCCTGCTTTTCCCTCTCTAAAAATAAATAAGAGAGAAGTCGCTCACTGGTTCAAATCTGTTTGAAGAAATCGACTAATTTTTGTAGTGAATATTTACTTATTACGCGGTGAACATTTTATACCACTTCTTTAATAAATGAATATTTACTAAAATATTACTATAGATTTTTAACTTATTCGCATCAGTGAGAAACTTTTCACTTATTCATATTTAGTGAGCATAATTCCAATTTTTTAGATATTGTTTGTTAAACAAATTTTATTCAATAAACTAAAGTAGCAAAGATAAAGTTTAATTGTTTAACACAAAAAGTTAAACCAGAGGCAGTAAGTTTTCAAAATATACATCTCAAGCTTGCAAATACGAAAAAAGAACAGAATTTACACTCATGATAAAACATTTGAATGTATCGGATAAACAATATAAATTTAAATATCTCGTTTATTTCTCTAATCGAGTAAATATTGAGAGATTCTTGAAGGCAAATTTCACCAAACAATACCACTGACCCGCTTTTTGCGTGCGAACTGGTCTGACCAGAATATACCTTCTATCTGCTTACATCTCTCACTACATATATATTTATACTTTAATTTTTTCACAGAAGTTAATAATTACCTATCTCTTTCATCGCGATAAAACTATAATTAGTGATAAAATTAATTAGCATAATGGAGAAACACACTTTTTTTAAACAACCTAATTTTCAGTGACGTAAAAGTACGTTTAAATAACTAAAAAAAAAATAAAAAATTTTTTCCTTCACCACATAAATTTTGACCAACCATTAGTATCGAACGAAACAAGGTTGACCAGTTACTATAATCACTACAAACCAATAGAAAGAAACGTCAACACGATAAATCTACAGGCGCAAAAATAGAAACACGTGCGGATTTCAAAAATTCCACAACGACCTGATATAAGATCCCAATTTCAAAACGCCCACCATCGAAACATCCCGTCCCGCGGTCGCTCGCAAAAATAGTATTTCGCACAAACCCAACACATCAAAAACACTCCCACTTCAACGAAAAAAAAAGCTCTCCCACACACGTTAATTTACGTAAGTCTCCACAACTCATGAATGAAACCCCCCACGTCACGAGCCTTCCACTATAGAAAAGGAGAAAAATCAAACCCTCCCCTACACAGCATTACGTAAAAACAACGAGCGATCAGAATAAAACTGCCACCATACCTGCGCCGGGCTTCCTCGAAAAAAGACGACGACCGGTATAAGTATACGAAGAACAGTCGCACACAAGTCGCTCTCGAAGGGAGAGAAAGCGCGCAAAAAAGTCAAAGTGTATAACGGAGAGAGCCCCGAGAGCACGCACACACCGCCCGCCGCCGGCCGCTCATGCAACTGACCGCCGAGAGCTGAGTTTCCCCCGGCGTACGCGAGAGAGAGAGAAAGAAAGAGAGCTTTCGGCGCTGCAGGTTCTGCGCGCGCTCGCATCAAGCAGCTTGCACGCCCTCGCAAGCTGAGGCACGTGCAGCGCGACGATGATGCGTTTTGCGGAGTGGTCCCAGAGACGTTCGGGTGTGTAGGTAAGTATATTGGGAGAGAATGGTTTCTTTGTTTTGATTCGGTGAGAGATACGCGCGAGAGCTTTTCTATGGCTGCTGTTGATCGATCGGTGAGGTGTAGTAGTATATGTTGTGGGGGTGGTAGATTTTTATAAGAACGATCATATGATGGTTTGAATGTTGCAATGGAATATTCTAAAACTTGTAGAGATGTTTTTAATTGTTTGTATTTTCAATAGTGATTTAACAAAGGTAACTCAAAAAGAAGATCATGTTTATAATATATTATTTTCTTATTAAATATACTTTGTTTGGGATTTTCCGAAACTCACGTTGGGAGCAATTCCATAATTAATAGCAAAAGATTTTAAGGAAGCTATTACTGGACATTGTTCTAACGAGATGAAAGGTAATGTCATTCTATTCGATCAACAAAGTAAAGATATCACATGCTTTTATTGAAGTCAACATTTTCAACGATACCACCAGTAATTATATTTCAGAATAACCCACAAACTAGCATTACATTATTAGTTTTAGTCAGTGTATTGAAAAATCTCAAGCATTTATGGTGGAATAATGAAGCTCTGTTTTAGAAATTTGGTCATTTAATATTTTGTTCGCAATATAACTATGCCAGAATTCAAAGAAAAAATTATCAATTTAAACTTTCAATCCTTATACACATTTAACTCCGAAATTTTGGAAAAAAAAATTAAAATTGGCAATGAATAAAATATTTATTGGACACCACTCAAGTATTTATTTGATTCTCGGAAATCTCCTAATATATTTCATTCAACTAACTGTGAGATTTTTTTGAGAAAGCAAAGAATTTAAATGGATTCAACATAAAAACAGCTGTGTACGAAAAATCATTGAACATTCAATTCGATTTCTCTACAGACCAGGGTCAGATAATTGTAGTGGACCTGCGCCGAATATTATGTATCAGGTTCTACGATGTATTATGAATGCAACTATTTTCACGAAAAAGCGAGATTCATTGATTCATTGGGCTTACAATAGGCGATACTATAGTGCCCATTATTGCACGACGAGAAATTAGCGCTCGATGCGCAGCGAGGGTCATAATTCACGTCGTACAGTGAGCCACTGAAGGCACTAGTGTCGTACGATATTTTATATCACGTTTACCTAAATACGCTGTCATGTCTAGTCGTGCCTTCGAGTAGAGGGCGATAAGCACGGTGCAATAATCGACTACTTAACTCACAGATAGGCGCGTGACCTAAGCGCAATTTTAGGTCACACAGTGTTATAAAAGTACTTACGTTTGCAAACGTATTACGTTTATCGGGGTGGTTTAATCATAGTATCGTCGAAAAATCTTGTTTCAGAAAGGGTAAATATCGTTGAAATGTTTCATTGTTACTTATATCTGAATTCTTTAGTCAGATACCACTTGTTTGAAAATTTCAGTAGTATAATTTTCTGTTTCTTTCTTGGTATTGCATTTTTGAAACTTATATATTGTCTGAAATTTATTTCTAAAAAACCGAAATGTACATAACACAACTGGGTACCAAAATAGTGCATTATTCACCAAGGCTATTGACTCCTGTCAGTGACTTGCTACTCGAGCAAGACGAATAGTAAATATTTCATATGGTATAATATTCATTCTAAATATAACGAAATTAATATATAATGTCTCATTAATCAATTATAGTTTATTTGTAGGCGGACGAGAGAGAAGAAATTAATCATTTTTAAGAAAATGAATCAAAAAAATAAAAAATGTATTTTTGACCTACTATGAGACAAAAGAAAAAAAAAATTTAAGCTTTGTTTCATTAAAAATGGTTCATAGCAGTAGCTGAAATCTTGGGGTATATAGTACAGCACCCCCTCCCC
>UXGD01001078.1:0-40188 GCA_900474315.1 Torymus auratus | reverse complement strand
GTTAAGAAAACGAAACACGTATCAATGGTCTGTAATCGCTTATGTAACATTAATACAAACTTTGTTTCCTCAACTTTTGACATCAACTTTAACGAACCAATTGGTGATAATTGATTCTATATGCCCTGAGGACGAGAGTAACTTTACTTAGTAAAATTAATTTTGATGTCCGTATTACCTTCCAAAATGATTAAAAAATTGCCAATTTTTCTAAGCTATTTTTAAGTCTTCCCTGAGAACATGTGCACCCTCTCTGTAACTGCAATGTCGTTAACTTTTTCAAGCAAGAGCGATTTAGTACCAATAAATCTTTCATTAACCGTCATAAAAAAGCACCAAAAGCTATCGTTAACTACCGTTCGGATCACCCGACAATCTGCCCTCTCTGCGGAGGACACGTCCACGCTCAAATAGGATCAAACAAACCTGGCGTCTTCCTCATTACCCAACTAATTACCATCGACAAACAAGACGAGTACGACGACGATGATTGACCAATCGCTCGGCATCAGCGTTTAATCTACTCCTCGCGCGCGCAGCCGCCAGTCCTCAGGTGTACGCGGATATTATATTCCCGTCGGCAGCGAGAGCTTATATTCATTATACACTTGGGGGAGACGACCACCGCCTAGAATTTGCGCTCTCTCGAAACGATAAGCCGCCGTGCGCGAGATGATATTGAAGGGGGAAAACTTGCACGCGCGCTCGCTAAGAGCTTCTGGCGGAGTGCCATATATAATACCGAGAAGCTCCCCTTCATGAATCATGGATCTCCTCGATTAAGCTTGGCCCTGTATGCAGATTGATATTAAAACGGTCTCACACATCACGCGTATATTGTATTTTATACGCTGTTGAAGAAAACAAACTGTTTCAGATTCATGACTGAAGCCGAGCACTGACGACAATGAAGTACCTGAAGGCGGCCCTGTTCGCGTTCAACCTGCTGATATGGGTAAGTTTTATTTTTCTCCATTGCCCAGAAGATGTGAAATTAATTCCGCCCTCGACAATAACGCGGGACGGGCGTATAATATTCGCGAAATACCTTAGCGCCGGAATTTCCATCAAAGCGGTTCTAGGCGACCGCGTAATCACAGGCATATATAATGCCTCTCTCCTCACTTCGTCAAAGAAGGCCGGCGTAGGCAACCCTGTGGCCGCTGCTTTCCTGCACGAGCGTTTTGCTCGAAATTCCGGCCGTAAACTAATTAGGCGCGGATGACGCGAGAGCGTGCATATATATTCGCGCTCGAAAGAGTGAAAAATACGTGATGCTGGCACTTTTAATCGAGATAAAACTTTGCGCGCCGGCTGAAATCCACCAGAAATGACTGAAAGCCTTTCAGATTTGTGTGTTTTTTTGGCAGTTCACGGAAACGCGGGGCTTGCTCACCTTTGAACCTTGCTTCATTCTCTTTTATATACGAATCGCGGACAATGGGCGCGAAAAATCTGCAACCATTAAGGAAAACTCTCTGTGACACAGTTTTCTTTTTTTTTTTATTATGAAAGAAAAAAAAAATTCTAAAGAAGCCTTTATAGCAAACGCGATAGAGTCTGTAGGAAGATCCCCTCGCGTAAAGTTTTAAAAAGTAAAACGAGCTTTCATTCAGAAATATTCCTGTCCCAAAATATTACGTCAGTTCAAAGTTATAAAACTTACAAAGTGTCGTAAAGTATAAATTCAGATGTCATTATTTTTCCCAAACAAGCATATACAATTTAATGAAACTAACAAAAAAAAAACGCAGCTGGCGGGTGGTACGGTGATGGTGTGCGGCGCCTGGCTGCTAATGGAGCCGAGCAAAGGCCACCTGCTGAACCTTTTCACCGCGGACGCCGCGCCCCACGAGACGGTCTACTTCCTGGCCTACTGCCTCCTCGGCCTTGGACTCACCGTCCTCACCGTTGGCTTCTTCGGCTGCCGGGCGGCGCTGCGCGAAAGCCGCTGCGTACTCGCCACCGTAAGTATAATATATTATCGTCGTCCTTATAATAGAATAGAAGAAAGTGAAGAATATAATCGTCCTGAGACCTGATTCTATTATCGTACGTATTTAACGTAAAGCCTTTATTTTACTCTCTATTCAAACGTTAAATGGCCGTTTTAAAGAGAATGTATCTGTAGGAAACATATTCGAGCGATATTAAATTTCTCTTAATACTTTGATATCTAATTCAATTGACGTTATTTAAACGCGATACAGGCGTGTAATTGTACATTCACTACAAATGAATAGCATTATAAAGTAATAGGTACAATGTGTAACCAACCAATCATGAGCTAATTAGCCATTGAGGCTATTTACTCTCCTGTCTAAACCGAAATATAACACGCGAAGCGCGTTCGAACTCGGATACGGTATTTTTATATACATGATGATATTATACTCCGAATAAGGTTATTATGTTTCGTCCCATATAACCGCACCTTTCTCTATTGTTATGACGATCATTGGCATGGTTTGACACATATTTAAATAAAAACATAATGACCTTTATTTCAATTTATAATGATTGTAAGTTTTTTTTAATAAGAGTACCTAATAATATTATTGGATTTCTTTATGAAATATAAATTTTGAACGACAAACCGTTTTGAAAATTATAAATAATTTTATGACGGCAATCATGTAAGATTTACGAGAGTTAACGACAGTTATTAAGCATGGCTATTGTATATTGTTTGGCAATAAAAATCAGTTTATCGACTACTTGTTGATAATTTTTTTTTTTTCAGGCTTTTGTTATCATTGATAACCGATAAGCGATAAATATTTACGTTAAACAATTATGCCTGCGTTAAGCAATTATTAGGCAATTGTTATCTTTTCAGAATCAGGCCCCTTACGGAACGAATGTCGAGTCTTGAGTTAAATAAAAGGACAGTTTTCCTACATTTTTAAAAGTTTTCATATAATTTCACCTGCCTAATTGCCTGCCTATCACCCACAAAATCGTTACACTATTAAATTCTTTCATCTTCCTTTTGTCTGTAAAAAAGCCATAGTATTATAACTACCAAAAAGTCTAGACAACGTATACGAAACTTGACAAAAATACACAATCGTAGTGCATTTCAGACTCTCATTTAGCAAAAAGAATACACTTTAACCTCCGGATACAAAAATTACCACGATCCCCACTCGACTCTTTTCTCAGCGCACCGGATCGATCGATAAAAGCGCGTTTTAGACAGCGCGCAAAAAGTATATAAGTATAACTCGCGCGCTGCACTACGATGACACTCAAGAGACCGTAAATCAGAGAGAAATTTCTTTTATTTAAAACCGCGCGCGCGTGTGTACCTATATATGCGTGCGTCAGAGAAATCCGCGTCGGCGGCGGCGTGTTATTCAAGCAGTTCAAGGATTCCCGCGGTTATTTTCGTCCCTCGATAATTATTGCGTTAAAAGGAACGAATTCAGTACTCAATTTTGCGGCGGCTGGTGCTTTGAATGCTTCAAAGCCCCCCACGAGCTTAAAATAAAACCTCTTTTTTTTTCGTCGACAATAGCAGCTTTACGTGCGATTGCTTAATGTAGTTTGTTGTTTCAACGTATAGTATTGAACCGCGACGCTTTTGTATACAACAAATTGCTTTTCGCAATCTAAAGTCGAAATATAATTTCGTTCGAATTACGTCAGACGCATAGCTTATCCGCACCCTCGCAGCATCACGGTTTTCTATCAGCACAGTAGTAGCAAAAAAAAAAACCAATCCCTATATAGATAACCCCCACATCTTGGCCAGTCACCGTGAAAGCCTTTTCCTCGCGCCAAGAGCGATCTCATTCCATCCGAATCCATTACACCCACCTCTATCACAAAGGACCAAAGCACTTTGAAGAATAGGGAGAGAAAAAAAAAGACAAAGACGCCGGATCGATTCGTACAACTTCATCGTGGCATCAAGCCTCGCGTATTATGCGCTTTCGAAATTCGCTGCGCGCGTTCGCGTATAAGTATCGATTAGCCGAGCTCTCGCTCTGTTGCCCTATACGCGCGCGCGGTGAACTGTCCGCGTGGAGGCGAAAAAATAATATAAATAATGTTACGGTTGCAGTACATGAGCATGCTGATATCGCTGATCCTGGCGGAGCTTGCTATGGCGACGGTCCTCGGTGTTATGACCTACCGCTGGCACTCCGGCCTGGAGAATAGACTGGCCGAACGGTTGTCCAGCCATTACGGCCACGACGCGACGAGCGACGTCGCCTTCAGCCATAGCTTCGATTACGCCCAATACAAGGTATATATATATATATACATTACAATCATATATATTATTGCAACATTTGTTCAATTTTTATTTGTTCCTTATTTAGTTCAACTGCTGCGGGATCCACAGCGACGCGGACTACAACGGTACGGCCTGGTGGCGGGACAGCCAGATCTCCGGTACACGGAGGCAGGTGCCGCTTACCTGCTGCGTCCTCAAGGACACTGAGGTACGTTAAGCTTGCTCGTTGTATTATATACCTATGTTGAAATTTTTTTTTTGTTCAAAGGCGAAGAATACCGGGAGCCCCATGAGCGTCATCTCCCGAGTGTTCTACAAAAACGTAAGAGCGTATATATATTGATTTTGAGGTATCTGCTTGACACTTGAAGATGAATCTTTTATGGTTGCTTGTAGAACGAAAAACCATGGCTCTACCCGCAACCCAAGGACGAGTCGGCGTGCCAGTCGCTCGATGCCGCCGCGTACAAGAGCTTCAGGCACACGGAGGTATATATATAGAGAGAGAGAGCTCAAAATTCAATAGCCATATCTCGCGCATATAACACCCTTAACTTTAATTAAGAGACTCTCTGTGCACGGACGAGAAGAGCGGCAATATAAACCCTCTCCACTGTGTGTGTATATATAAGAGCATTAAAACGTATATAAGCGGCCGTATCGTCTCGTTTCAGGGCTGCCTCGCGAAAGTACGGAGCTATCTGCAGTACGACAGCTTCGTACTCATCGGATTCGGCCTGGTGGTGGCGTTCGGCCAGGTAATGTATAATCATCTTTATTTTACAGCTATAATATCATTAATTGAGAAACCTATACTGCTCTAATGGGATCGCGTGGAATTTCATTTTGAAATTTTCCTTTCGTTCAGTATAGTGCAGCGCTTATCGTTGTAACGTTGTTTTCTAACTTTCCGGGTCAATTCGTACACGCGTATTATTTATTTTTTTTTTTTATAAAAGTATGGCCTATTAAAAATTACATAATTAATGTAAGATGGATGGTTTTATATTTTTATATTATTAATCCAAAATAAATTTTTCGAAAATTTACTATCAAAATGACACATTACAGATTTTCAATAACTAATTTTATTTGAAAAATAACGTATACACATAGCAATATATCTCTTTAAAATTTAAACCTATCCGCGCAATATTTTACTCCGTCTTTCCGCTATTACCTTCCGAAATCTATTATATCCTTAAAAAAAGAAAACCTCTCAAGCCGAGCTTAAAAAGCGAACCCTCATCCATCCCCAACCAGAGAAAAAAGGACTACTATACCACACAACCGCTATACATCACGCACGTGTCTAACCCCCGTAGATCCTGGGCATAATAACATCGGCGTGTCTCTGCCAATCAATCGGCGACGCGCACAACGGATGACCCCAGCAGCAGCAGTCATCCTCGTCGTCGTCGTCGTCGCACCATCACCACCAGCAGCAGCAACAGCGTCGGGCCAGCGGAGGCGGCGTCCATCGGTCAGGTAGCATCAGGTAGATGACGAAGACCATGCAGCAGCAGCCCCTACAGCGCATCGACGAGGACTACGAGTGCGAGTTCCGCAGATACTTCTGATGATGATGATTGTTACTCCCCGAGCGAGAGCCTAAAATGATCTTTATCCCCCCCTCCCTGTCCCCAAAATATGTGTGTGACTGACCGATTGACTGCGTGTGGCTGAAGTCGATATGTTGTATACGACGTCGACGTTTTGTGAGTACCTTGCGAGAAGAGCGAGAGCGAGAGAGAGAAAGGTATGTAATTAACGTGTATTAAGAACCTATACGCGCCGCACAACGTACAAAGTCCACTATATTATATATATACCTGCACGGAACGCCGATGCGACGTTTGTCGGGTGACTATATAAATTATAAAAATATATATATATACTCGTTATCGCGCTGCTGTCTTTGTAAACTGTGAGCGAGCGAGAGTTTGTTCATCGGGATGAGCGGTTCCGTGCAAGAAAATTTCGCACAGAAATTCAAAGTATATTGTATATCTGTACACGCTGAATAACTCAAATATCTTCATTGGGGTGTATGTGTGTGTACACGTTCGTATACACGTGTGTAAAATTCATTCGGGCGGACTCGAAATTTTGTAATACGACTTTTGCGCGAGTTCCGTGATGTGTATGACGAGATCTTCACGGCGACATACTACGTCGAATGACAAAAAGAAGCATATGTTTGTGAAAAATTTTACATCCTCAAGACTCGAACCTGATCTTCGCATTGTTTCTTTCTTTTTCTGGAAAAGTGTATACTTATAATATATCTGACGCGCGCACGGGCCGCAAGCTCGCGAAAGTCACGTAACTCTCTATAATTGTGTTCAACGCCGTTAATGGCGTACCTTAGATAGTCTAACAAAAGGTAACAAAAAAAAAGTATATTATATTATGTATAAAAAAAAGGTAAACGCGAGAACGCTTATTTAGGTAAACAGTGAGGCATCGTGATGAGGTTGTTCTAGTTTTATCTAAACTAGCCACGTGCATTAATTATGCTCTGTACCTTGTAATTAGAATATTATTATTATTATCGACTTAATTAAACGAGAAATTTTATCGAGATGTTATCATAGGTAAAACTGGAATATTTGTATAAGAACGTAGGCGGGTTTCATCGTCAAAGTATGTAAGCTCGCGAATGATAGTATTACTCACTAAAAGTCTCATATTTTGGAGGTGTGTGCAAACATTTGTAGAACATGATTGAATCTATATGCATTCGTCTGTGAAATGTAAATTTCAATGTTAATCGTATGTAAAGAAAATTTACTAATATAGAAGCATGTTGGCATTATCTATGAAAACCTGCTGGTTCTATTTGTTAAATCAAGTATTTAAATGATTATATAATTAAGAGTTTTCAAATAAAAAATTTTGAAAAAATCGAAAACTTTTACATTTGATAAATTACATTTATTTACTTTTAATAAGCAAGTATTAATATCGGATTCCACGAAGAAAAAAAATATTATTTACGTACATTTAAGTATTAAAAATAAGAAAAAATCAATTTATAATCATTATATGTATATTTCCTATAACAACAATTAACAGTATTATTTTTTAAATTTTTTAGACGATTTTTCACAATGAAAAAATTTCTAAAGAAAAATAATCTTTGATATTGTTTAATGTAAGAACAGCTTTATAAGTAAGTCCCAACGCATGTAAAATATTATAACTGTTTTAAAACAACAAGGAGGTACAATATGACAATATATTATACGAAAAAAATTGACCAACATACGATTTTAGTTGAAAACAAATTGAAAACTTTTATAACAAATTTCCTCGATTTTAAATCTTTTTCTCTGAAAGAATGCATATTATTGGGTAAACAAATATTTACAATGTCAAAACCAATTTTAAAACTTTGTCTCAGAAAATTTTAAATGAATTATATTTCTTTCGAAGTGTGTATTTATAAAATATAATATATATATTAAAATTTTTAACACGACTATGAAAGGCAAAAAGGAAAGACGAATTAAGAATAACGAACGTATCTCCTGCAATATGTTCAATAATGGAAACTTCAATTATAGTAAAGTGACTTTAAGCAAAATGACTTTTTAAAAATTTAGTGTAATAAATAAGGTAAACAAAACGTAATAGCATTTGTTACATTAGGTATTACGTTGTACAAAGCAACGCATTGAAATATACCCTGTGTCATTTGAAAATTCACCGAATAACTTATATATCTACTGTTTCAAGCTTCGTACGATGTATTTGTAAGCTTGGTTTTTAATGATTGTCAGAAAAAAAACGTGCTATTAGCTTTCGATAAGAATGCCAAAAAAGCTATAATTTTGCGCGACAAAAAAAAGAGAGAGAGAGAGGAAGAGAGTTAAAATAAAATGTGATTCTTATTGTAAATATCCGATCGCATTTGGGAAAAAAAATTGCATGTGCCAACGAGAAAAAAAACAGAGATAAATAAATAAATAAATATATATTCATTACACGTACACGAGTCGCTAAGCGATTTATTTTTCATACTGACTGTATTTCTCCGCTGTCGCAGGTGGTATTCGTTGCATTTACGATATATTTTTTAAGATATTCCACGTGTGTGTGTTTTCAGTTAAAGCGAGAAGAAGGAGACGAAGAAAAAGAAGAAGATATACGAAACGAGATATTATATATAAAAGACAAAAAAAAATCCGTTATCGTAGATAGAGACGTATAATAATATATATATATGTATGTGCGTGTGTGTGCCAAGTGCGCAGGGTACAAGCAATGACCAAGGTCAAGAAAGTCGTCCATTTGTGTATATCTACTTAGGATACGGTGTAAAGTAGATGACAGCAAAAAGTAAAAAAAAAGTATAATAAAACGAGAGTAACAGTGTGCCAAGGAAAATACCGACGCGGCCCTGACGGTGCCTCGCGGCCCGTCACTATAAATGTACGAAAAATGTAAAAACAATTCTGTGCAAATAAAGATATCGTTCTCTGTGGAGTATATTTCACTTCTCTTTTTTCTCTTTTTCCTAAACATTTTCCCATTATTCCCCATAAAAGGAAAATTTCGCTTTCAGGTAAGCCATCACACTCGTATAAAAACTCAGCAACGTACTTTTTCTGTTTATTGTAAACAAATAAAAAAAATAAGTAGAGTCCCATACAAAACAATAATCCTCCTCCAAGCTACTCATCTCACGCATAATAATACACCTCACGGTCGTGGAGCTTCTGCACGGGCCTGGAATTCGCCAGTATCGGGCCCTCCATCGAGCACACCATCCGGAACTTGGCGAGCTACGACGTACCCAATAAAATCAAACCTCACTTCTCCTATATCCATAATAAAAATTAAGTATGCATACCTGAGTGGAAGAGATGGCAAGAGGCTCAGGTTTGACGATCCAAGTGACGATCTCGCTGCATGGCGGCTGAGTGAGCGAGCCACTGTACGTGTAGTACTTGCGCTCGAAGCTGGGGAAGAGCCACTCGAGTGGAAACGCGGCCACTTGGGCACAAGCACCGGGACGCGAGATCCGCCACAGGTTCGTCACGATGTGGTCGAGGTAGGGATTGTCGCTGCTGGTTATCTATGAGGATTTTTGTTATTTATACATTTGAAAAATACCAAAATAATCGCTGAAAAAAAAGTTGATCTTATATACCTGGAAGAACAGCGAGACAATGGCAAATCCATCGCGGACTTTGCGTACCGCCGCGTCCTGGGTGCTCGCGACGCCACGCTTAGCGTGCACGAGCTGCAGCTCGAGAGGATGCCGCACGTGGTCGAGGCTGTGCTCGGCGCCCTCGTCGTCTGCCGGACCCCAACGGAACTGCGCCCAGCGGAAATCGTAGACGCCACGTAGAGGTCCGCCCTGGAACGTCGGGCGATTTGATACTGGCCAGTAGCCGAAGAGTATCACTAAAAATTGAAATACAATATACATAACTATATAATAGTTTAAAAACTATATTCGCGAAATTTTTTGTATGATAACTTTCCAAGCGGATTTCCTACGTTCGTTTTTGTTTCGAGAGCTTTTTGAAAAATTTTGGATTTTTTCTCACTTTTATTCAGCGAGTTTTTCATACTGAATGTTGTTTCAATTTCAAGTCTATAAAAAAATGCTCTTTTATAGTGTGTTATTTAAATACACAATAAATGTTTAGTCTCGCGGACATTCTTTGTGCACAAAGTACTTACAGTACAAAAAACCGTGTAATTAGTCTATTAACTTATAAACTTTTTTCTCCTCGAGAATGCCGATACAAAAAAGTTTTAATTAAACAAAAAAAATAGTAACAAGAAGCAAAGAAAAATTCCAACCCCTATTCCCATCGTTGGCGATGCTCATGCTAACCGGCTCCTCTGCATAACCGCACCACATGAGTGGCTCGGACGGTGCGAGTACGGCCGCCTCCCTAGTGATTATATTAATCGGGGACTGATTGCGGCCTCGTGCTTCGGGGTAGGCAATCTTCCAGGACTTGGGTCCGCAAGCGTCGCCGTAAAGGTAGGCCGAGGTAACGCCAGTAGGCGCGGGACAATCGAACGCTGTCAGGATGCAGCTCCAGTCGAGCAGCTCCATCATCAGCAGCGCTGTATGAATCGATTGTAGAGTGAGTGGTGATGATAGAGGTTAAGAGGGGGGATGATAGATAGATTTACTTAGAAGAAATGTGCTGCCGAGGAACACGAGGGCGTCGATCAGGGAGTAAGTCATGATGGTACTGGTAATTTTACGAGTTGCTGACGACGAGACGCAGGGACGGCATTACCGGGAGATTTTAAAGACCGATGATAGGTGAGATTTCATTTTCTAAAGGAGCGTGACGTTGGCTACGGTTCGGTCCTGGAGAACAGCCGGATATTCGCTGCACATTGTCGATTTCGTTTATATGTTACATGTGTTTAGCTTTGTATAACCTACTAAATTCAAAATTTTTAGGTTTCTTAAATTCTTGTTTATATAAACCGACCAGAAAAAATGCACAAGAAATCGAAAAAAAGTTAACAATTGTCCTTAATAATATGTATATTTAATATATGGAATAATTTTTTATTATACTTGGAAAATATGTTCCTTAGAGGATGAAGCAATTTATACGTCGACCACGGGGTTACCAAAGTGGAGCCAATCGCCGATCGATTTGAACAGCATGTACACTTTACACGCCAGATTTCCACCGTTGCTTTTGGAAGGACACTTATCGTGCAATGGGACCGCCAAATTGATCAATACAGGAACGACAGGTTCTTATCAAACTTTTAAAATATCTTTACATAAAAGTAAGGTATCACAAAACATTTTTCTATACTAAACTCTCAAAATATATTAGCTATAAAATAAACGTTTCGTATATTTTCTGGCCAAAAGCTCGTTTCCAAACATTGCATAAAAACATTTATTGAACCTATAAAAGCTTACAGTCATTTACTAAACATAAATTTCTCTTTTTCCACTCCAAGTGAAAATCGAGCTGAACGGCGGGCCGACCACCGCTGCCGATTCCAGCAACACCTACAAGCCGGTGATCCTCCGAGGCGGTCCACTCGCCGAGTCCGCCGAGTACCCCTTCGCCGAGGCGCAGTTCCGTTGGGGACCAAGTGACGCGCGTGGCGCCGAGCATAGCCTCGAGGGCGCTTGGTTCACCATGGAAGCACAGCTCATCCACTGGAACGCAGAATACGGCTCGATCGACAAGTGCTACGAGAAGCCCGACGGACTAGCCATCGTCGCGTTTCTCCTGCAGGTCGTCGGCTGTCCCAGCATGACGGACAATCCGAATTTTTCCTGCGTCACGGATAACCTGGCCAGAGTGAAAACGGCCGGGAGAAGCGCGGAAATTGATCGAGGTTCGCGCGTTTTTAACTTTGTGTATGTTGAGTTGCGGAGAATAATGCCGAGTGCGTGTGGTTATAGATTGTTTCAAGTGGATAACGGACGTCTGCTCGCAGCCGGGATATTACACGTACACCGGCTCGCTTACCACTCCGCCGTACGCCGAGTGCGTCACTTGGATCGTCATACCACGAGCTGTGAAAATCTCAGCGAGACAAGTGAGCCCCCTTTTTTGTCCAAAATGTGTAAAATGAAATAAGAAAATATATTTTTCTGAATTTTTTTTGTATCACAGGCGGAGGCCTTTAGAAATCTTTACAATGGTAAAGGCGAGTGCATCGTGCAAAACTACAGGGAACCCCATAGGATTCACGAGAGGAAGATTTTCTACGCCATTGAAGATTAATTGTTGCCTATCCAAGTGTGTGCATGTGTGGTAGGTATATTATATTATGTACTCATGCATACATCGTTTGTCGTTTGTTCGCACACAACCACATACCGTTAACGTCTAACCTAACCAACATTCGGCTCCAATCAAAATTACGAAAATCAAAATTCAAGTATATAATCATTTTAACAATTAGGACGCAAAATTAAACAAGTTTACAAATGGCAACGGAAAATGAATTAAAAAGTAAACCGTTCAATCGATAAAAACAGTTGTTGTCAAAAGAATAATCTGTAACACCTAAAACGTTTTTTTATTCATCTTAGCCGTATCCAGAAGAAAACAATCGCCAATCGAGCTGCGCGACGACATCGCGAAGCCTATCCACTTGCCGCCGTTGACGCTCATCGGGCACTGGTTGAACGACGGCAAAGCTATCCTCTCGAACAACGGAACCTGTCGTTAGATATATTTCATTGAAAAAAGTTACCTCAAAGCGAAGAAAATAATGTCGTTATTAATTCACAGTGACGGTTCAGCTGAAGGGCGAGAGAATACCGTCGGTCGTAAAGTGCGGCCCGCTGCGCGACGAGTACGAGTTTCATAGCGCGCAGTTCCACTGGGGCGAGGACGACTGCTGCGGCTCCGAGCACACCGTCAACGGCGCGTGGTAAATTACGTCAAAGATAATTAAAACTTTTCATTGTATACGTGAGAAGCGAACCTCGTTATACGTGCGTTATATCACAGTTCATATCGGTTTCTGCATAAATTATTCACAGTACGGGAAAGTTTACGTAACGCGCGCCAGGCGCATACTCTGCTATTTGGATAGACTTTATTTTCTAAACCCCGCCATGTATATACGCACATATAGGTTTTCGATGGAGGCGCACGCGGTGCACTGGAATCGAAAGTATCGGACGTTCGACGAGTGCCTGAAGCACGAGGATGGCCTCTGCATTCTGGCTTATTTATTTCTGGTTAGTCGTCCTGCTGATTGATAATGTTATGTAGCTCGTGCGTTACCTAACGTCAGATGGTTTCGATATACAATCTTATTTACATTATCATTATTACGTTATATTTGATTGAAATATTGAATAATACATTTCTTCCGAGGTAAGGGACAATAACGACGATTACAAAATATCCACGACATTGGAAAAGATAACCGATAACTTGAAGCACGTGACGAAAGTAAACTCCACCGAGAAAATCGCAGCTGGTGAAAAATATTCCTAATTAAGCAATTTTATAATTCAATAACAAAGACAAAAGGCTATGTATGTTTTATAATTGTAGACTCGTTGCGCTGGATGCGTAAGGCCGTCAATTGCGACTCGTACTACTTGTACCAGGGTTCTTACAACGTGGCTGATAATCCAGAGTGCGCGATCTGGCTGGTTTTCCCGCGACCCCTGCCCATACGCGCTGATCAGGTGATTTTATCACAATTAAGCAAACGAAATTTGTTACTTTGTCCACGACGATGATGTTTACATTTCAGATGGCGGAGTTCCGGAAACTGGAGAACGAGAGAGGCAAGCGGATGGTCGATAACAGACGCGAGACGCAGTGGTTGCACGACAGGAAGATTTACAAAGTCGTGCCGCAATGAAGAACGGTTAATTAAAAATGAATAACGCATATAATTTAAAAAAAAGAGTAAAATAAAGGGAAATTGACAAATGCTTCAGTCGATTGTGTGTTTATTCAAGTAATCCTTCATATCCATAACGTCGGCTATTTTGTCAACAGTTTCGCAGAGTAAAGCATAAATTCTCACGCAACAGACTTCACGGTACACCACTTCATCCTTCTCACCCACACGGTGCTTATTTTTTTCATCCACTTCGTTTTCCTCTTCGCCCTCATTGTCTTCAGCATCGTAGCGCTCAAAGCATCGAGACAGACCCTGACATTCAGTATCGAAAGCATCGAAAAACGTGCCTAACAATCTATAAACTAGCTTTCGCCTTGAGAACCTGGGCCGATCGTACAGAACATTGGGCCGCAGAAGCCGAGTCGATATCTCGCGGAAGCGCTGAAGGCTTTCATCCCGTACGTCCGACTGTTCAAGCCGCAGAAGCGCCGAGCGCATGTCCGCTAAGCAGAGGTTCCATTCTTCATCCCCATTAGCAATTCTATAGGTGGCCTTCAAATCATCGACGAGGGCGAAGTCGTAGGAATGTTCAGGATTTCGGGCGCTGAAGACATCGGGTTCGAGGAAGAACAGCTCGTATGGCACGTCTTGTACGTAGGGCTCGCTTGTCGCAGCCAAGAATAGATACTCTACAACATCTCGTATTATCGAGTCCCGGACTTTCAGACTCACGCACTCTTCGAGACCCTGGAGCTGAAGACTTTCGCGCTGATTCAGCTCGTTGCCGTCAGAGGTCCCCCAAAGCCGCACGGACAGCGTGCTTGGGTAAACCTTTGGTTCTACGAGAATTTTCCAGGTCTCTGAATACACTCTTGCGCGCTCTGAGTGGAACCATATGGAGAGCTTCACCGTCTGCCCCGGCGGGATGATGAACAGGTTCTTGTTAAAGAAGAAGCAGCTGCTGAAGTCGCCATACACCGGCTGCGGAGTAAACGAAGGAGTGGCGTTCTGCCAGACCAGCTTCACAGTTCTCACACCTTTGTTCTCGAAATACAACGTCCTCTTGCAGCGTTCGTCACCATTAGAATGGAAAATGAGGCTCCAGACGATGGGCTTCGCCTTCTTTATAATCCGATACACGCAGTCACTCTCTAACGGCGCATAAACATACTTCTTCTCATTCGTGTCCTCCTTTAACTCCTTCAGTGTCGCTGTTTCCTCGGCCGTCAGCTTCTCAAAGTGCTGTCCACTTTCCAGAACGAATTCCCGATCCTGGATCTTCAGGGCAATCCGCTCGTCAGGGTTCTCGAGGATCCTTCTTTTCGGCTCCTCGGCCGTCACGGATATCACAGGCGTGCGGATGAAGTCTTTGTGACGGCCATCACCACACTGGAACTTCTTACCGACGACCACGAGATCGTCAGTCTCAGGCTTATTCGGCTCGATGAACTTCAGTTCCTTCTTCAGTTCTGAAGCGCGCTTTCGTGCGTAGTCTCCGCAATCCCATCTTGTTTTCGCTGTTAATTAAAATACATGAATGTTAAATTAAATGCGACGCTGATAAAATATAGAGATCGTATTACTGTTTATCACTGGTTCACTCGCACTCGAGTCCACGAGCTTCTTCTCCCTCTTTATGCGGTCGGGCACAGCGACCCTCGTCACCTTGGGCGGTAAGTTTCTAGCCTCTCTGTCCTCATACGCGACAACGTCATCAGCGTTATCATCTTCAGATCTACACTTCTTCAAGCGGTTGGCAGTCCGCCAAAACGCCGGATTACCCCGATATCTAAAAAATTATTCTTTACTACATGCACAATCTCATTATACCAAAGTAATTACTATTTATCAAACGCTATTTCTCACCTATCCTGATGGGTGACCTCGCGTCTCGCGGCAGCCTGCAGCATCCTCCTCGTCTCTGTCTTCTCCCTCGCTCTCTCGTGGGCGTTGAGAGCCAATTCAGTCGGCCGACGCTTGAGCTTCGCGCACAGCAGCCGCTGACGACGCTCCCGGTCAGCCAGCCAGCGCCTCCAGTTGGCCAGTCGACGGTCCTCCTGTGGCGGTGGCTCTGGAATTAGTGGACCGTCACAGGCTAGGGGTGCCTGTATACGCTGAGGGCGATGGTCGTAGGACCAGGGCGACGAGGACTTTGGTTTGCCGATTTTTCGGGCGTGGTCCATATTGAGGCTAGATTTTTTTCTAAAGTCTGTGTAAAGATATTTTATTTTGTAGAAGTGAAAAAACGGTCTAGGAAAATGAAAACAATAATAGATGTTTAGTTTTTATTAGACTAAGGTTAGTTATATTTTGTTTATTTATAAGATTTCGGTGGATAGTAGATGTTTTACCTAGAATCGTATCGCCTCCATGTTTGAATACCTTATCGCAATCCGTCACTACATTTTAGCATTATACTCGGGCAAGTTCGACAAAGCCGAACCGCAACCTCAAACTCCCTAATAATAAAAATATCTCCCCCCTCTTGTCTTCGACGTAACCTATAAATTTCTCGTTTGATTAAACACCCCGTACATCAGAAACCAGCTCAGCCATCGATCAACATGAGCACCGACGGTGTCCCAGGTACTTAACTAATCCTCCAGCGAAATTCGGCACATTATAATGCCTCCCGCGCAGAGGCCGACGAGGTGGCGGTCACCCTGACCGAGGAGGAGGACCGTGCCACGCTGGATACGTCTGTGGCGAGGATCAACGTGGGCGAGGTGCAACGCGTACAGCTTAATCCACTTGTCTGGTACAACCACGACGTCGCGCCGAAGAAGCTCAAGATCACCAACACCGGGTACACGGGTGAGAGGCGATTTATGGGCCGTGGGGGGTTAAGTATGTATTATAGGCTGATTATACATATAGGGTGGTAGAGACACGTAAACTTTAAAAAGAAAATAATGAAAGGTCGATGATGAACCGTGAATATTATTGTTTTTTATAGATTCTCTTAATTTTTTTTTTCTTATGATTTTTTTATTATTGATCTTACTACCTGAGTTCGTCAATTAAAAAAAAATCTAAATTAACTGCAATGCCTACATTCTTAATGCACAAATCTATACTGAACTGGAACAAGGTATTTACTTCTCTACAAACGTAAATAAACGAGAAAAACAAAAACAAAAAAATATTCAGTGATACTAAGCGCAAAGTGGCAGACGGAGCGACCGTACCTCATCGACGGCCCATTCCTGGACAGCTACGTCTTCTCGCAGCTGCACTTCCACTGGGGCGAGAACGACATGTGCGGTAGCGAGCACCGCCCCGACGGAGCCTGGTATACATACCTCACGTTTATATAAAAAATCTTCCAAAATAACAACATAAACAACGATTATAAAGAATAACGTAATTCTCACGTGCCTGCGCGATATAATAAGTCAACCTCCCTTATTTTTATTAACACGCCGGCGTATTTATAGCGGGTATTAATAGACCGAATGTTTACGGAAAAAACACATACCCCTCGGTCGCCTTGAATGCGGCGTGAAAATAGCCCCCAATAGGATAAACATAACACGTGGAAGCTGCGCGAAGAGCGCTATATACTTATACACCGTACACATACCCTTATATAGGCGACCTTGTACTTGGGAGAGGGAAGGCGGGCGGATCGATTGATATTTTATAATTAAATATTCAACAGCGCGCCGATGGAGCTGCACGCCGTGTACTTCAAAGCGGCATACCAAGTCCAAGGGGAGGCGCAGAGGCACCACGACGGGCTGGCTATTCTCGTGCACATGTTCAGGGTGAGCTCTGGCCAACGACTTGTTCCCTTTTGGCTTTGTAAATATTGGATCGACCTGCGGTTTCTCAATAGTAGATGAGGGTGCGGTTGTGGGGGTTTGATTCTTTTATGATGGTTAATTTTCGATTGATGACGGTTCGGGGAGGATTTTATTCACTGGCAGCTATATATATTCAAATTTAATGTTTAATTTCGTAAGGGTGTAAAAGGAAAATTGGCCAAGAACATTCATATTGTATTAATAGGTATAGGATGGTATCTTTTATGTATATAATTTATAAATTAATTGTAATTTCTAAAACTTTAAGTTTTATTCCAAAGCGAATCTTGTTCCTCGATACAGCTCGACCCGAGCCCCAACCCCGGGCTAGCATGGCTCCTGGAGGCGCTACCACGGATCCGTGACCCGGGCGCTTCAACCCGGATCGAGCGCCCGGAACCACTGGTCGGCCTGACGCGGCCCTTCTCCGACGACTACCTGATGTACCATGGCGCACTCCCGGGCGTCGACGAGCAGCCTCCTCAGCCGGTGCTATGGGTCATCAGTCGCGAACCAATCGGAGCTTCGAGCGAACAGGTGTACGTCATATCGTCTTGCCAAATGTATATTTACATTCGCGCCTCCTTTACCTCAGACCCAGCAATTCCGGTACTTGCTGAACAGCAAATACGAGCCCTTGCTGAACAACTGCCGAGCTGCCGGCAACGAGAGTTCCCGGACTGTCCTGCACGTGAACCCCTCGGGGAAGACGCACGCGACGCTGCTGGCTGTGCCACGTGACCCGCCGCCCCTTACGGCCAACCAGCTCCTAACTCTTAACTACAAAGAAGCAGGACCGAAGCAGGAGCAGTAAGGGAGAACGTTTATTGTTTGGATTTTTTGATGAATTTTATTTTTTTTATGGACATGTTGGTGTGTATAAATAAATAAATTAATTGAGGATTACATATATATAATGTTCTTAAACCTATATATAAGTCTTTGCAAGAAGGCAATGAATATATAAATAATTTTATAGTAACAATATAAATAAAGCCAATAAGAAATTTTTCTTGCAAAAACTACCTGTCTCTATAACTCTCGCCAAACGATATTTTTCTATATCACTATACCTACGCAAATCTTGTTCCCTATCATCGTACCCCCAACCCCTACATAGACCCGTACACACATATACACATACACACGCACGCACAGACGATCAATAATCCTCACTCGCCGGATAACATTCTATACAAATCACTACCGCTTCCTTCTGCGCCGACGGCGTTTAATGCGCTCGCGACCAAGCGCGCAGTCGGGATAGAGAGCTGCGCAGTCGGCACCGCCTAGACCCAGCACGGACGCCTTCACCGAGTCCAGGGTGGCTGACCAGGGACGACGGGTTAACACACGGCTCGACGCCCAGCTCATCCCCAGGCTAAGAAAAGAATGCGACAAGTTAGTGCGGAACTGGTTTAACGGCGGTCGGGGGAGAGGCTGAGAAGTGTAGGGAGATGTTTAGGAGCTTATCTTACTGGAGTAAAGAAGGGTATTGATTTTTTAGGTGATTGAAAAAGCGAAGAATTTGTTTACGAAAAAAATTATTGGGTTGTATGGATATATATGTACCTGAGCCAATTAATATTTTCCGTGTCATTGTATCAAAAAGTTATTTTTAAGCTTATATCAAATTACATAATATTCTTTTTCCTTTTAGACTTTATTATGGTGTTTTCAAATTTTTATTTTATAATAGTAATATCCTATTAGCACATTCGTTACATTAGCAAATGTATATAACCATAAAAATAATTAGCATTTATTCGTATAGTCACCTCCAAACGGGTATCCAGATCCGCCTGCCACCCTTCGTCTCCCTCGAGTATCGATTATCCTCGCAGAGTAGCCGACGCAGGCAGCTACCATCATCAGCCTGAGCTACGAGGACTGCCTCGATAGAGCGCAGCACCCGGTGCGACATCTCGTTAAGCTCGGTGTTACCCTCGTAGCCGAGGGTCGCCGGCGAGTTCAGGATGCTGCGCTTGAACCGCTGATCTATGTCCGTCACCACCGTCGCCGCCGTCGTGCTCATCGTCATCGGGTTCTGTGGATGGTTGTGTTTTTCATTGGATGATTTTTTTGTTTGCAAATCATGTCGAGTGTTTTTTTTTTAAATATTGTATTTGAAATTTTTGATGAAAGGAAAAGCTTTAGAAGATTTAAAAAAAATAATAACTTTGATGAATTTAATTATCAACC
This sequence comes from Torymus auratus, assembly GCA_900474315.1. Lineage (NCBI taxonomy): Eukaryota > Metazoa > Arthropoda > Insecta > Hymenoptera > Torymidae > Torymus > Torymus auratus. Next base: position 20,601 of record UXGD01001078.1, on the reverse strand, counting down.
CACATTTTTATTTACAGTGTACCCAAGAGTTTATGTAAATTAAGGAACAATATACAATGAATTAGATTGCATCTTTTTTTTTCATTTCACCCACCGTGATATTCATCAGAAGCTGTATGATAAACAACCCGAAGGCTAGAAAAGCCAGTGCCGTGAGCGCGATCTCGAAGAAATCCTTGATGGTGAGCTCGTGTCCTTTGCTCTTGCCATGGTACATGGGCGGCGAGTGATGATAATCCTCCTCCTCGTCATGACTGGGCAGATATATATGCTGCTCGTGAACGGTGGGTATAAAGTCACCGTGATGGGACATGGGTGGTGGTCCGTGCATCGGTGGCCCGTAGCTCGGGTACCCGTACCCCGTAGGCGAGGTAAGCATGTGGTCGCCTTTAACGTTTTGATAATATAATTATTGAATGTTTTGTATATACTTACACGGAAAGAAAAAAACCAGTAAAAATTACCAAACTTTTAGTAAAAATGACCAAACTGTTAAGTAACCCTCAGGCAACCCTGAAAATCCAAAAATTTTACCAAACTTTTTGGTAATTTTTACTAAAATTTTTATAAATTTTACTAAATTTTTAATAAAAATTGCCAAAACGTTTGGTAAAAATTTTGGATTTTCAAGTCTGCCTCAGGGTTACTTAACAGTTTGGTAATTTTTACTAGTTTTTTTCTCTCCGTGTAGCGAGAAATTAATTTATAGGTAAGATATATGTGTATACCTGGAGGTTTTCCCATTTTTCCGGTCGAGTGGTGAGCAGGCATAGAGTAGCCGGTGAGCTCGCCCTCGAACTCCTCGATCTCGCCCTCGGCTGCTTCCGGTTCCTCGTGCACCTCGTGCTTCTTCTTCAGCACGTTGTGCGGCGCGTAATGCCGGTAGATATCGTCCAGCGTTGTGGTTCTATGATGGTCATTGTGAGAAGTGTTATTGAATAAAATGCAGTATAAATTAAACTCATAGAATATTATTTGGGTAAAGAGGGTACTTACTTATGCAGCCAATCCTTATACTTGGTGCTACCTTCGTCGGACAAAAGCTTATCCTGCACCGTGACATTATCATCACCGAGGAAATCGGATATCGAGTTCTGAGCCGGAATCTCGTTCCGACGCTTCACTCTTACTGTGCTGACCTCCTTTACGATCTCCTCCGCCATGTATCCATGACACAGGTACTCGTTCATTCGCTTCCTATCGCACACAAATATTCATTTCATTTTCTTGTAAAAATAAGAAAAATCTCAACTCTATACCTGTGGTAATCCATCTCGTCTAGAGCGCGGAAGAACGAGCCGTCGGCGAGGACGTCGTTACTTGACGTCCTCGAGGCGTTCTCCGCCGCCGCGTACTGCTGGTTCATAAGGAGAAACGAGCCCGGGAGCAGATCCACCGAGAGGATGTCCGCCTGGTCGATACAGAACTCGTTGCCGTCGTCGTAGCATTCCTGGCCGAGCGTTGATGTGGCCAGGGCCAGAAGGATCAAGTGGAGGATCATTTTTGCGAGGTGTTGAGGATGCGAGGAGGAAGGTAAGAGTTGGAGCTGATGCGTTTAACTGAGCCTAATGAGAATGGGGATTTTTAATTTTTATTTTTATTATTCATTCGAAATTTTTTCGATCCGAATTATAGATTTTATATGCGTGATAGAATATTTAAATTTGATGGTTACCGATTTTATTTGTATGTCAATTGAACGACAATAACATAAATTTTATTCCTTCTTGTTTCTTAGTTAACAAAAACATAATGTTACTAATAATGTTTATGTAATAAATAAATAAGTAGTCCTACAAATATTTTCTATTATGAAAAAAAAAAAAAAAAATTTGTCATTAGCAAATTAAAATATCTATAGGTAGATTGTTTTATCATTGTTATATAAATAAAATAGTAAAAAATGCCTGAATATTAATTAATTACCTGATTAATTTAAATAAAATAATAATTAAATCCAACGACAAATTCAAAGATAATATTATCTAATAAACAGAAAAACTCGCGAATTACCGCAAAATCCTCCTTTTCCGCAAGCCGAAATCCATTCCAAAGGTCCTCCGCTCAGTGAGATAATCCTCAAAAAGCCAGAAAGACAGCCAGAGTCGAACTGAAGGTGCGAAGGGAAGAAGAATCGTGCGAGCGCCGGACACGCCGATGCACTCGGCCGGCCGAAATAATTGACGTAACCGTAAGCGGCGCATATAGGCGTGAAGACCTTGTCACCCGGATGCCATATGGCGCGTACGCGCGCGAGCCCGGCTAACGAGGCGCGTGGCCCGAGGTGAGTGCCATATTATTGTAGAAGTTTTTTAATGGACATTTTTTAAATACATCGATGATTTGGATTATATATATTTATTTAATGCTTACCTTTTTTGGTATGATAATATGTATATATTATTTCGTAAATCATGTTATTTCAGTTTTATTATATATTTGTAAATGTTGAAAGGATTTTACTCGAGAAATACTTTTTTTTTTATTTTGCGCCTCATTTATGTAGGATAAATAAACAATTCATATTTATTTGTTTTGTTAATAAAGTTAATCTGAAGTATATTTATATTTAAGTTTAAAAATACGGTGAACCCTATGATTAATAATATGAGAGCAAAAATGTAAAAAACGTTTAAAAATATTAAATATAATTAATAGTAGTAAGTATAATAATAGAACTATAAGTGTCGAATGTAAATACAAACACTTGATCGTATTGTCATAATTCAGTTTCCCGATGCACAAATATTGTATTATCTATTACATCTAATGATAGATACAATTACTGTATATGATAAGAATGTTTACGTTCATTACAACCCCGACGTATATAAATAATTAGACCCACTAAAAAACTAATTATCAGAAACGACGATTATTTACACAAAACAGTAAATAGAGTACAGTAAAATCTGTCGACATTGAAAACAGGTCTATTTACATTGCTGAAAATACTAACACACGGAAATTTTCTACTATGAATAAAAAAGACAAATATTCGTAAAATTCATCAAATATGCAGCACCCCACTTGACGTGTAGAAAAAATCGCGCGTCATTGCTTATTACATGTAAGCCCACGTACTGTTTGTCCTGATATTGTGCCCTTATCGATCAATCCAATCCGTGCAGTAAACAGCCGAAATCTGGCCAATCTCTGTCTCAGTGCCTGTTGACCCCGTTTCACTTAGTCAGTATGCGTCTAGAGTAGCTTTCGAGTACATTTTATTTTCGAGAAGACCATGGTCCCATAAAACCGCCGAACAATGTTTACTCTACCCTCGAGGCTGTTAATCCTGATAGTCCTCGCCGAGAGTTTCTCACCACTGGCTGAAAGCAAAAGCATTGACCACCAGCAAAAGGTGAGCACGTGCAACTGGATGCAGCACGTGTTCGCGTACATCGACGGGACATTCAGACCCGTGCAGATCAGCCTCTTCGTGCCGGACCCCCGTAACGGGGAATTCTTCCACGCGAACTACATAATGCGCAGCATAATGCGCAACACGTCGACCCTGGTGATCAACACGAGCCGCCTCGACGCGGGCGCTCCGATTTTCAAGCTCGCCGTGTTCGACTACCCGAGGCGGACCAACTTCTACGTCATGCTGTACCCAACGGCGAACCTCATGATCAACGCTAGTCACCACGATGTGGACGAGATATACGGTATCTTGGATCTTATGGTCGAGATCGCGACAAGTCCGACGAGGCCAAGATGCCTGCTGATCTTCTTCGGCGTTACGGACGTACCCGGGTCCGTACTCGAGTCCGTCCTGATGCGTGCCTGGACGCGCAAGTTCCTCGACTTCACGATCATGGTCCTTTCGCGCAGCTTGTCCCACTCCATGCTCGACTACTACAGCATCGACGGGGAGACCGTGACGTACCATTACTACAACCCTTTTCTGCAGAAATACTACTCCGGAACATACACAGCCGGGACCAGCCTCTTCCCCAACAAGTTGATGAATCTGCACAAGTACCTGCTGAAGGTTGCGGCGACCAACAACCCGCCTTATCTGATACTCGAGCGTAACGCGACCGGCTACCCGATCCTCAGCAGGGTTGGCTCACAGTTTCGCACGCTGCGCATACTTTCAACGGTTATGAATTTCAGCTACGAGTTCGCGCCTTCCGCCACGGAGTTTTATTTCATCGACGATGGCTGCGTTGATAAGAATAGCCTGTTTTATGGACTTCTCGAGGGCGAGATCAATCTGAGCGTTAATCACCTTTTTATACGAAGGACTAATGCTAATTACACAAGGTTGGGTGAGTGTAGCTGTGCATTTGAAAAGATTTTTAATTGTAGAGAAATTAAGTTGAGTTGTAGAATATTAATTTTTTTATATCGAGCTATCGAGAACTAGTGATGTAGAAAAATGTAAGAAAATATAAAAAATTATAATGAAAACAAAAAGTTATAACAACGTGGGTAATAATTGAATTTTTAACGTTCTTACGACTTCATATTTGTTATAATGCATTACGTAGTTGAATTTTCATAAAAACATTTTCTATATTTTAAAAAAACCATTAAAAGTAAAAGAAACGTTACAAAATGTAAGCCATATATTAAAAATCTAAAAGAAATTGAATTTTCTTGTATTTTATTATGTTTACTTTCATTCTCTTAATATTTTGTATCATTTAGATAATATTATTTTTAATTTTAACAAATTAAAATTATAATCACTTACATAAGTTAATGTAAACACTTTGTATTATTTGTATTTGCCTAAAGGGTTTATGACCCGTATAATAATAATAATAAATAAAAGTAAATATACGTAAAAAATAAAAATATTAACAATTGTAAAAAAAAGAACACAATCGACTATGAAATTGGCTTTTGTTATATTTCCTCATTCCCGTTAAATTTTTATCGTCGACAAAAACTAATCATAGAATATTTACATACAAAAAGAACGAAGCATCATCACGATGACCGAAGAATACACAGCACTGATACCATCTCAGCTCAACAAGCGCATCAAGGTACCATCGAGCTTCACCTACTACTTCTGGATAAGCGTGTTCATGTTCAGCATCTTCTACGTGCTGGTCTACATACTGCGTCTGGACAGACGTTTCTGGTCTGGCATGCGTATCTTGGAAATCCTTCTTAGCCAGACGATTCTGCGGCAACCCCGTCGCTGGCGCGATCGTTTCATCTTCTTCAGCGTCGTGTTCCTCTCGCTCAGCCTCACAATGAAAGGCACCAGCGAGATGATGGAGATACAGTTCGAGCCATACGAGGACGTGGCCACGGAAGACCTGACTGAAATGGGCAAGCAAGGTTTCACGCCCATCGTGCTCGAACAGTTTCACGATATTACGTTGGAGGATGAAGTCGAGAATAATGCCGAGTTCAAGACGCGCTTGGAGTATCATAAGTCGGCCGAGGAGTGCTCTGCTAGGTTCGATTTTAATACCAAAGATAATTTATTCAAAGATTGGATGAATGAGAATGACGATCGTTTTTCTGCGACTAGGTTACAGACTGGGGAAAAGCTCGTGTGTTTCATGACAAAGTACATTGGCGATAGCCTAATTCAGCAGTACCTGGACCACCGGGAAGAGCCAAAGATGAAGCTGATGACGCCCTACCTCTGGGCGTCCTACAAGTGCATTCTCTTCGAGCGGGGCTCGCCCTTTCTCAGCCGCTTCAATGAAATATTGCGTCGGCTGAGAGACTCTGGTCTCCTGGCGAGGTTCGACTACGACGTTACGGTGCGCAAACACTTGTACATCATGCCCGATCAAGACGAGATCCTGGGCAAGAAGATCATTGACATCGAGCATCTGATGGTGGAGTTGGTGTTTGGATACGTCGTCGCGACGTTGACGTTCATTATCGAGTTGTTGTATTATAAGATTGTCAAGGTCGAGATGCAATTTCCAGCTAGAGATTTAGGTATTTTCAAGGGAAAAAGCAACGATGATTGTGGCAACGGTCATAAGGTATGTGCTAGTTTGAAATAATTTATAATATAGTAGCTGTTTAAATTATTAGCCCAATTAATACAAACATGTTTTCATTTCAGTTAAATCGTGCTCAATTAATGTCAAAAGAACGAAGGCGAATTGTAAATAGTTCAAATGTTGTAAATAAGTTTTGTTATTGAGGCAATTTTTTATAATAAATATAATAAAGTGTAATTTTATACGAAAAATATCTTTATAGAGAAGAATTGTTAATCCTAACAATCAGAACTCATCCTTTTAACACCACTAAACGACGTTTAACAAATTTATTCTTATTGTACAACAATCCATTCAAATAATTGACAATATGTTCACTGATGAAGGCTACAGTTGATAATAAGCAGCCAAAAAAGCACACAACATTCAGTTTATTTCGCAGTAGAGTATCCGATCCGTCACCGAAGTTATCCTCGGAGCAGAGAATATGTTTACGCTTCCGCTTGCGGGGGATAAACCAGCGCATGTAGAGAGATGACTCGTAGACATGGCTCATGATTCTGTTGAACTCGATGACGTACGGCGACGCCTCGGAGAAGACGCAGCCCTTTGGGGCGCTCCAGAACGGTGGTTCCATTACCTTCATCCACGGTTGATGATATCGCGAGTCGTTTATCACGGCCCTTTCTGCCGCTGATTTGTCCATGAGGCAGGCGACTCTATGATCGGTAAGCAGACGGGACGGACAGTTTAGGATGTCCTTGACCAGCTTGGTTTTATTTTCGAGACCAGAGTGCGCCACGTTCCTATCGGAGAACGTCATGTTCAGGTGGTTCGGGTGTATCTCGAAGACCAGGTTGGACTTTTCTAAGTCATGGAAGTTGTGAAAGGGCCCCTGGCCATGTAGAAGCAGGTTATTGTCCGTGAGCCTGGCATACAAGTCCACGGAGTACTGCAGCGACACGACAATGAGGCTCATCAAGAAAATCCTTTCGGCGATCCTCGTCGGCAACGTCGAAGACGTATTACTCAGCAGGATCCGAAGAATATCGTGAGGTAGCCAACATCGGGCCTTGAACTTGAACACCTTCGCCAGAAGATATACGAATCCAATGTGTACTATTATCATTAGTATAATCCTAATTACGTTGTTACTGACTACGCTAGAGTGATAAACCGGCACTAAAGCAGATAACTGGTCCACCCAGAGAACCATGCTCCTCTCGCCTTGTCTTTCATTATCCGTCAACGCCAAGTGAGTGTAGATCTGGTTGCCGCTGAATTCTATTTTTCCGCGTATGATAAGTTCCATGACTGTCGTCTCGCCCATGTGGGGAATTGGTTCATTGTAGGTCTTCACTGGAAACGACACCCAGATAATGGAGAAATTCATGACACTAGCCATGATCCGTACGCAGCCATAATCTGAGCCGTTCATATTTATAGGTTCGCCTCTGGCGTTCAATTCAAAATCAACTTCCGGTGGTCGACGCAACATCGATATAATCAGCGGATATTGGTTCATGTTGAGCATTTTGCTCGGAAACGTACGAATGTGAGATGAGTAGCAGTCATTGTAGAATGAGTCAAAGAATGGATTGTAGTAGTGTGAGATTAAGTTGTTTGCACACCTGTAATTTTCTGATGTGACTTCAATCACCGTAGTATCTAGAAATTTTCTCCTCCACGATGCTCTCAATACGTCTTCGATGATTTTCTCGTTGATTTGCACTTTTGTCTCTATCACAAACATGCAGTATGGTCTAGCTCGCCTAGGTGCCAGGCTTATTATAAATTCAAAAACCTCCTTAGCGTTTCTGAATAATAAATTTCTTAAATTTTTATTTTCAACGTTAGCCTGAAGAAAACTAACGAACAGAGTTGTATGTCTGGCATTAGAGAGCAATGACCGTTGCGGATGCACATATATTGTAAAATTTTGAAACATTGATTTCTCTATAATAATAGTTGTTTTCTTAGTTAAAACTTTCCGTATTACTGAATCGATGTTAACTTTACCAGTGTCATAGATGCTTATATTTGTTTGATCTTCAATGAAAAATACTATTTGGTAAGGTTTAACTTCACCAATAACATCTCTGATAGCGCCAATTAAGTGGTTAGTTTTTACGGCATTGTCAATTAAAGGAATCTCACACTTTAAACATGCAAAAAAATGTATTATTAACAGCCAATAATTTTGAATTTTAATAATGCTTTGTTTAATATACATGTTCTTTAAAATAAGGGTCAAACGATTAATTAACTTTATCGAATGCCATCTACTGGTTCGAATAACACTGCAAAATGTGAGAATATTTTTGCCATTAACTGTAATAAGGTAGAGAGTAGAAATGTTTCTTTTGAACAAGAAAAACACATTAAAGAAAGTACTAATGCCTTATACTTTAAAAATTAGCACCGAATTACTTTTTTCAATAATCAATACTAACAAAGCTAATATTGAACTTTATTTATACTAACAAAATATGTATTTAAATAATAGATCTAGACTAAAAATTATATTTAAATAATAAAATAGTAATAGTACAAAATATAAAATTTAAATGACTTTATTTTATTTTATCAGTTTACTCTTAATAATATTATAGCATTTTCTAATGTAATAAATTACAATTTCAAAAAGAAACACAATACAAGCAAATAAACATGCAGTCAACCATATAATCGCTAACTTGAATTTTATGGTATTATAGTCAGAGTTATGAGATTCGTTGATATCAAAAGCCGGATAATGCTTACTTTCTACTTCGAAAGGAATGAAATATTTCCAGCATACTCCAGTTTCCATAACGCGTTTCATGATTCTGTTGAATTCTGCAACGTACGGAGAAGCTGCAGAAAAAATAGTTCCCTTGGGCGCGCTCCAAAAGTCGTGTTTCAAGATCTTCATCTTTGAACCGTAGCCGCGATTGCTCTTTTGAACATGGATCAAGGCTATGGAATGATCAATCAAGCAAGCGATGTGTTTCCCAGCTGAAAGTCTCTTCGGGCAGTTCATCATGTCCTCAACCAATTTAATTTTTCTTCTTAATTGTTGCAATAGCTCGTCTCCGTCGTTGAAAGTCATGTTCATGTGAGCGGGATGCATTTCTACTGTAATATCAGACATCACCAAATCCTCTAAAGTTTCAAACGGACCTTTATATAGTTCGTTGAAGTTTATACCGATCAGTTGGTTGAACAACTGCGCAGAACCCTCCTGAGACAGAAGGAATAGGAACACAAACATCAGCCTTTCGATGGCCTTTGTCGGCAGTATAGGTGCCGGGTTACCCAAAATCATTTGGAGGATGTAATGTGGTCGCCAGTGTCGACGACTGAATCTGCATATCTTGAGGAGCAGATAAATAAAGGTCACGTGACCAAAGATGACGAACATGACAAATGTGGCGTTCAAACGTACAGTCCAAAGCGGAACCGGATACACTGGCACCAGAGCGACGAAAGGTTCCACCCAACCTATGTGAGTCCGTTCGCCATGTAGGTAGTACTTCTTCGACTTAAAATCAATCAGGGCGAGGTGTAGATAAATCTCGTTAACAGTGAGGTCAATGTCACCTTGTACGACCAAATCCAGAAGAGACAAAGAAATACTATCATTGATGGGTTCTCCATAACCGATGATATCAGGTGCTACTAATTTAAACGAAAAATTAAAATATTCTGCCCAAATTAGCAATTGGCCGTAGTCTGAGCCATTAATATTTATGGGATAACCAGATGAATTCGTCTCGAAGTTGACAGCAGGTATGCGCTTTATCAATGATACTTTCAGAGGATATTGGAACATATCACGTATTTTGTTTGGGAATATTTTAGTGCCAAGAGAATAACAGTTATCAAGGTAAATATGAGAGAAAGGATTATAGGAGTGTAACACAACGTTATTTTGACAAATTTTATCCTCTGGTAAGAATTGAAGTAACGAAGTATCTAAAAATTTATTACTCCATGCATGATATAACATCTCATTAATCTTTGTAGTAGATATCTTTTTTGGAGTAATTATAATGAAAAGGTGCCGAGGTCTAATTTTACTAGGTGATAGATTTATTAGAAATTCTATACTTTCTGCAAATTTCCCGAATAATAAATTAGTTGTGTTTTCATAATTAGAATTAACAAAAAATACTGTAATAAACAAAGAAGTAGTTCTTGGGTCCTGAAGTAATGGTCGATGAGGGCGAAGATAGTTTTGAACATTTTTTAAACTTGATATACGAATAATTGTAGCAGCTTTTCTATTCATTATAAATGTAGTTATTAAATCACTGTTTCTAATACAGTAATTGCATGGATTTGTACTTTGAAATTCCTCAATAAATAATATTAATTGATAAGGATCTAGTTCATGTAAAATATTATTTACAACTTCAATTATGTCATTAGTTTTAGTTAAAACATTAATTTCAATACCTTTACTTTCTATAAAGTAAATAATAACGAAGAAATAACTTTCAAAATTAACAAATTTCATAATTCTGTTATATGTAATTGTAGTTATCTATAATTGAATAATGTTTTCTACTTATGATCATGCAGTGCTGCGATCTTAATTTTAAAATGATTCAAAATTAACAAATTTCATAATTCTGTTATATGTAGTAATCTATAATTGAATAATGTTTTCTACTTATGATCATGCAGTGCTGCGATCTTAATTTTAAAATGATAGAAAAGAAATTTATAATTTTTAATTATACGTTTAGTTTATTTAGATTTATAAATGACTTGGAAAATTGTAAGAACACTAGTGCCATCGGTAAAACGCGCATTTCTTTAAAATATTAAAGGTTGTCAAGAAAAACTAACTAAATTAAATTTGCTGGGATATTGATTAAAACTCAATCCATTATAATTCTCTGTTATACTGTATATTAAAGTGAAGAGAAATCATATTAGAATAAGTGCAACGATGACTTGTAAAATCTTCTTTATTACTTAATTATCATATTTTTTTATTAATTATTGATATTGCCATCAAAAATGATCACGATCATTCTTAATAAAACAAATTACATAAGTACAATCATTTAAGACATACAAAGCTGATTCTTAATGAAATTATAAAATTTTTTGAGCCAAAAAATCACTATTTCGATTAAAAATACAAAGCCTGATAGAGAACATCCTGCCAACCATAATATTACCAATTTATATGTCAAATGATATTGAGATTTTTGAGACTCGTTAATAGCAAAAAGCAGAGAACGATCGCGTTTTATCATCCAAGATATCATATGCCTTTTCCACAGACCATGTTCTTTAATATAATGCAGGTATCGACTGAATTCCTCGACGTAAGGCGAAGCTGCGGAAAAAATTATTCCCTTAGGCGCATTCCAAAATACTTTCTTCATAATTTTCATTCGCGGATATCTGCATTGATTGCTTTTTTGAACGTAGGTCCAGGCCACCGAATAATCTATAAGACAAGCAATGTTTTTTTTCTTCAGAAGTCTTTTCGGACAATCCATCACGTCTTCCACGAGCCTGACTTTTTTCTGTAACCTCTGCAGTATCTCGTCACCGTCGTCGAACGTCATCGCCATGTAGTTCTCATGCATCTCCAGCACAAGGTCCGAAACGGCCAAGTCATGGTGCGTGTGGTACGGACCCAGCTGCATTTCCTGAAAATTGTCATCGGTAAGCTCGGCGTAATATCGCGTAGAGTACACCTGTGCCAAGCAGAACAGAAAAAATAGCATCAGCCTCTCAATGATCCTCGTAGGAGGTCTGGGTGTGGGATTGCCTAGCATCACTTGGAGAATACAGTGCGGCCGCCAGTAGCGCATCTTAAACCGCCAGGACTTGACGAGAAGGTAAATAAGGCCTACTTGGCCGAAGATGGACAGCATCACAAATACGGTTCTTAGAGGCGCAATCCACATCGGAACCGGAGCCACCGGAACCAACGCGACTAACGGTTCAATCCACGCGGCAATGCCTTGTTCCCCGTGTAGACTGTAATGGTATAACTTGTAGTTCTTCATGGCCAAGTGTAGGAAAATATGATTACCGCTAAAGTCGATGTCACCTTGGACGATTAAGTCTAAAAGCGTTGATGAAATGTTGTCATCGATAGGTTCTCCGTATCCACTAATATTGGGAGCTATCAACTCCACCGAAAAATTCATGGTTTCCGATAAAATCTGTGTTATGGCGTAATCCGTGCCGTTAATATTTATCGGATAGCCGTTGGCATCCCTTTCAAAGTTCACTGACGGTGGTCGCTCAAGTAATGACATTTTTAATGGGTATTTAAACATGTTACGCAGTTTGTTTGGAAATATTTTTGTAGCCAACGAATAGCAACTAATGGAAGAGATATTTGAGAATGGATTGTACGAATGCAAAATCATGTTACTATCGCAAATTGGAGATTTAGGTTTTAGTAGAAATTGAAGAATCGTTGTATCTAAAAAATGTTTAGTCCATGCATAATCTAACACGTGGTTTATCTTGGGAGTTGGGATGACATCACTGCCAAGAATAATAGCAAAATGCTGAGTTCGTATTTTACTAGGAGATAGTTTTATAAAAAATTCTATGTTGCTTTCAAATTCGAATTGCAATAAATCGATGGAATCTTCTGATAAAAAATTAACGAAAAATATTGAAATGAATAAAGAGGTTGCTCTTGGGTCTTGAGTTAATGATGTATACGAAAGAAAATATGTTTCATAATCTTCAAATGTTGATAAAGAAATTATTATTGCACCATTTCTACTTAAAATGTATTCAACAATTGAATTGGCTGCCTTAACATAATCCTCCGGTACAGTGTTATTGTTGTGCTCTTGTATAAGTAATATCACTTGATGAGGTTTAATTTCATTTAAAACACTTTTTATTGCATTAATAACACAATATTTATTTTTTAAACTAACTGAATAAGAAATATTCCAATTGAAATATAAGCAAAAATGTATTAAAATACTATGGAAAATTTTCATTGTTGTCTACAGCCCACACGTACACACAAGAAAGAACACAATTTTTTCAATTATCATAAGAGTTTTCTCACTACTTTATTGAAAGAACTACATATATACACTTAACACTATAATTTAAAGACTTATTAAATTTAATCTTGAAAAATAAGTAAATTAAGTATATGCTCATACGTATATTAGAATTATGATGTAACCCATTATTCTAAGATCGTACGAAACAAACGGTCTATCAATACATATACTTATGCACATGCTCTATTACAAATACACTTATTGATATTATGTGCCCAGTTAATAGCATCATGGTGAGCTTGTATTTTACGTTGATTGTGTTCACAACCTTTCTGAAAGTCATGTTTTTGGGCAATCATATAATCAACTGACACTGAAAATTTTGATTACTTAAATCTAACCGATTAGAAGTATGCATTTAATTTTTATTCTGTAATCAAAGATTTAGAAAGTGAATGAATACGAAAATATTTTTATGCATCAACTATCACTTTAACTTTTGCATCAATATTTTTTAATTTTTAATTTTTATGCATACTTGTATTCACAAATTTCAATACCCAGATTTAAAATATTTTTATCCACTTGTAAAGTAGGCGAAGTTTATTAACCTCTGAAAATTTAGTAAGCAGAATTATTGGTACTGATTAATTTAATAGATAATTCAACAAAAAACGATTTGAACTGTATTATATCTTGGCATTAACGTAATGAGTTACCAACTCAATCAAAAACACCAAAAACGAAAACGAATAACCAGTACTGAGGAGGAAAGCAATTCTCTGTCTTGTCTCATCATTATCCGAGTTAGTGTTTTTTTTGGAACCCTTTATTCTCGGTTTACTAGCCTCCGCCCATCTCACGCTCAACCCCGACTGCGCGATTCGCTCAAACACCAAGTCGAATTTTTCTCGATAAGGCGAGCCCTGTGAGAAGGCGAAGCCCTTCCAGGTAACCCAGAAACAGGGCTTCATCACTCGCATAGTCGATGTACCGTCGTCAGACAGATACTTTTCCTCCATCACCTGTCCCATATTTTCAGGTAGAATGCAGGCAATGCTTCGATTTCTCGTCATCACTTCGGGACATCTGCTCATAGACTTCAAGAACCTAGCCTTCTTCTTCAGGCTCTTCATATATTTGCTTTCGTTATCGAAAGTGCCGAAAGTTATGTCATAGAAAGGTTCGAAGACCATGGGAATCAGACCTGATTTATCAAGGTCCTTGTAACTCTTCAACGGCATCTCATACATCACGTGGATGTTCCTGTTAGTTATTATTGCATAGTATATCGTCGTGTAAGAGACTGATGTAACTATCACTGAACCAAAAAGGATTCGTTCGACAAGCGTTTGAGGATGCTTAGTTAAAGAAAAACCAATGATTGCCTGGAAGAGGTGGACATGAGTCCAAATTCGTTTATTGAACTTCATGAATTTTGATAAGCGAACAAGAAAGCTCACTAAAAGTAAGGTTAGAAAGAGACCTTGGTAAAATCTGGATGCACTATCGTCACTACGAATGAAGCGATTGGGGACCAGAGCACAGTAGCCCTCGGGTTTTAACAGTCTACTGCGTTCCAAATAATTTTCTTTATGAAGAATCGTCCAAATGTACAACTGATTCCCAGCGAAGGCAAGTTCACCATTATAAACAGCGTCAACCGCACTTGTCTTTTTGTAAAACTGCGTATAATCTTCTGCAAACGTTGCATTGATCAAAATCGAAAAATTCAATACCTCGGATGTTGTACGAATGTTCCAGTAATCGCTACCGTTTATGCTTACAATGTGACCTGACGAATTCCTTTCCAAATAAACCGTTGGTGGATCGTGAACGAAAAACGTGGGCAGTCCATATCCGTTCATATCGTGCAGCTTGTCAGGGAACAAATCAATACTTTCCGTATATACTTTCGTCTCGGTAACATTTTTAAATGGGTTGTAGTAATGAAGTACTATTTGATCAAAGTCAAGTTTACCATACGTTATTTCCATGATCGTAAAGTCCAAAAATTGTTTCTTCCAAGCTTCATGCAGCAAAAGCTCAATATTGCTATTGTCTTCCGTTCTATTGTTTATCATGACCGTCAGCCATCGTGGACGTATCGGTCTAGGAAACATTTCTACGTAACAATCCAGTATACTGGCTACTTCCGAATAAACCGGTGAATTATTTTGATAAACATTTACGTACAGTAAAATAAATAAAGTGGAGAATCGAGGAGAACCAATAATTGGATATTTCATAATGTCAGTTAATTCTTTATTATGTTCAAAATCAATGATGATGGTTGGAAAATCTCGAACGAGAAATTGTTTTATGTATTCAGTTTCGAGAATCACTTGTCCAATAGTTTCATTTACAAAAAGTACTATCTGATACGGGTTCATAGCATTAACAATGTCGGTAATTAGACGTTCGAATGGATTTAATCTTAAATCTTGCTGTAGAATGTCGCTGTGGACTTTTAAAATTAATTGTAAAAATATTACTATTATTTTCCACATTTGAATAAAATGATATTTTTTTATCGTTGATAAATTTTTATACTATATAGTATATAAAATATACTGAAAAGTATTTTTTGCAGTATATTTAAAAAATAAATATACGCAATGTGTTTTAAAAAGAATGTTATTGAGCGATTAAGGAAAGTGCTTTTCTATACTTCAGTACAGCGCAATTTGGTATAAGATGGACGTACACAGCAAAATCAATAAGGTTCGAAGTAGAGAAACAATTTTTTTATTCAGATAATATCATTGATGGAAAGGTAATACAGAAAATTAAAGTTTTTGTAATCCTTTATTATTTCAACTAAGTCGATTAAAATTGAATACGATAAATTATTTCTTTAAAAATTAATTAAACTGAATTTCTTATGATATTTAACGAATATTCATGTAATTTTGGCACTTAATAAAAAATGTTAAATTTACAATAATTACATTTTATAAGATTATTATGAAATTATAACAATAGATTCAAATAATATTTCAATAATTATAAAATAAAAATTATCTTCTTCAAACTATTATTAGCAATACAAAATATAAAACCAACTTTAACTTATTTTCTATTATTCAAATAGAATGTAATTTTGTAAGTTAGTAATTCAATTACAAATACCAAAGTAGACAAAATATGACCAGTGCAAAGCACAAATTCCATCTGTTTAAGAATACTGAAACTTTCTCCGGGATCTCGATCTTTAAGATATTTATTCCTTTGCGGAGTTTCAATAGTATCACTCCATTTTTTTAAAATACCTGACTCGAAAATCCATGAGAAAATTTTATCGAATTTCTCGGAGTAAGGTGATCCCGGAGTGAAACCGAAACCCTTCCAAGTTATCCAGAAACATGGTCTCATAATTTTCATCACCATTTCATTGTTCTTTCTATACTTGTCTAATATGGCGAAGCCTAATGATTCTGGCATAATGCAAGCAATGTCTTTGGTCTCTGCCAATTGATCCGCGCATACGCTTGGATCTTCTATGAACCTCGTTTTCTCCTTCAAACTTTTCATTACCTGGCTTCGATTGTCGTATACATCATATGTGTACTGAAATATCTCTTTTTGTACCATGGGAATCAATCCAGCATTATCTAAATCGGCAAAGCTGTTCAACGGTATCTCCTCTATAGTCTGTAAATTTTTGTCCGTCATTTTAGCATAAAATGTCGTTGTATAAGTAATCGAGAGGAAAATTATGCATCCCATCACCACTCTCTCCCGGATACGTGCCGGATGTCTGGTTATGGTCAAACCTAGTATTACCTGCATGATGTTGGTCCAAGTATATATTTTCCTATCGAATCTCAGTAACTTTGCCACGACTAATAACGACACTATGTATCCTACCGTGAAGACTATACCCATGTAAGAGCTGCTCGACAGACCTAGACCTGGCGCTGGTAGGATTGGAACTACAGCGCAATAACCATCAGATTTCACCGCCATGCTACGTGCCATGGGCACCTCGTCGAAAATGTAAACCTGAATGCCGGTAAAGTCGGTGTCGCCTCGCAGAACGGATTTGATTGCCTCGTTATGATCGTAATAGCCATATCCTATAAGTTCTGCCTGCAGGTTAAAGTTCAAAACAGAAGATACGCTGTCGATCGACCAGTAGTCTGTACCTCCAGCACCGACAATGCTACCACTTTCGTCGCGTTGCAGGTAGATCGTCGGAGGATCATCCGTAAAGATTGCTTTTAAGCTGTAACCATTCATATCGATAAGTTTATCGGGGAACAATTCGCAGCTCTCATTATAAAGCTTCGCTTCATAAAGATTTTTAAACGGATTGTAATAATGTAGGATAATTCTGTGAAAATGAAAGTTTATGCGTGCTATCTGCATAATAGTTAAATCCAAAAACTTTTTATTCCACGCCTCACGTAAAAAGTTATTAATATCTTCGTTTTTGTCAACATTATCGTTTATTAATAATATCAGCCATCTTGGACGAATAGGAATTGGCAATATATCCACATAGTCGTCTAAAATATTACTTACTTCAGACAAATTTGAAACGTTTTGTTGAGAATTTGGTGTATAGATTAAAACAAACAACGTTGAGAACCTAGGTGAACCTAAATTTGGATAATCCATAATATAACTTACTATTCTAAAACTTGGAAAATCAATTATTACAGAGACAAAATTTTTAATCAAGAAATATATTATGTAATTAATTTCGAGATGTGCTTCTTTACTAGTTTCGTTTACAAGAAGTAAAATTTGATAAGGATTCATTCCATCTACAATATCACTTATTAATCTTTCAAACGGATTTAATTTAATCTCATTCTTAACGGAGCAGTTAATTGTAACTATAGCTAATACACAAAATATAAGTAGCTTCATCATGACTTTAATTAGTAATTTGTTTTGTAAACAATCTTATGTTAGAAACCCTTCTTTATCATACTGTTTCAATATTATTAATAACTTCAAGCATTTAGCAAATTTAATTTTGATCTAAGTTACGTATACTGATAATGCAATTTCATTAGATGATTAAATAGATCAATATTCTACTATATTTTATGGACACTTTTATAATTATTATTCTAACATGTAGTATTAAAGTTCCTATATAAACTAAATAGCTGAACATAAACTCATCACATAAGTATTATGCGATATACAATAATTCAGAAATCAACACAAAATATTATTTATACATGTAGATGTATTAATAAAAATACAGTTAATATCTATAACACAATTTTTTATTGTTATTTTTTTTAAAGTAAGTATGTAAATATAAATTTAAAAATAAATAATAAAACTAAAATTAAAAGTGAAAATTCAAAAACAAAGAATATAATGCCACAGACAGGTGAAAGAGCTTTATTTGTATTAGTAGTACATTATTGATTTTCATACAAACTATTTTATGCAAACGGCTTAGATTGACACAACACCTAAATATTAAAAATAAATTATAATTTCGAAAGTGTGTTTTAACAATAACATTATTCTTCAATGCACACATGGAAACATTTTTTTCAAACGAATGCACTCATTTTTACATTCTGTGAAAGAAGTCGTTCCTTTGAAAAGTGAATCATACTTCGTTATTCATTAATACTGCAAACGGGGGTATTGAAATGTCGGTTACTAGACTGTTTTATCAACGCATGTAAAAGAAATAACAAAATTAATAGTATATTACGACACAAGGCCAGTAAAATAAGAAATGTCTCAGATCACATGTAATTATCGGCCGAGGCGAAGCCGAGATTGAATTAATGCTTGAGATTGCTTTAATGATACGCAGTAAATTAAGAGAGTATGAATAGCAGACTCTTGCTAGTTTGGATGCCAATACAGTTGGTATGATCCAGGTTATAGTTTTAACGAATAGATCTTGTTCTGGATAAATTTTTTGCAGCGTGTTATTAACGAATATTGTCACTTGATATGGATTGACGTCATTTATTACTTGCTCAACTAATGGTTTAGTCCAATTACTACCAATTGCCAAATTTGGATAAGATATGAAAAAAGTTAACATTAGACAAATCATTTTATATAAAACGTACGTGTTCGCGTTTTTTGTCAGACTACCTCTATATTTTCAAAGTCACTTATCGATCTCTTTTCAAAGAAAGTTGAAAATTACGGCATAAAAAGCATAATTTGCGAAATTTCAATTTACTCACATTTGTGAAACTCACCGAATTTTTGCGACCACAATAGTAAGATAATCTCTCGTGAATTTCCGACTGTATACTATACCTATTATACCATTATTATTATTTATATTTTCTTTTAGGTAAAGCATAAAGTAAAATTTATTTTTATAAGGCACTAAATTATCGAAAGGCATTGCAACTAAATTGATATAAGATAAATCTAGGTAATTCGGTCACCTTTGGTCGATCATTTTTGTATGTTTCTGCAAGCATTAAAGCGGCACTAAATCAAACGTTCTCTGCAACTTTCAGGAAAATTACAAGAAAATTGTTTTCTCAGAGAACGTTCTTAAGGCACATCGAAGGTGACCTCTCACAGTCCCAGCATTAACATGTGACAGTTCGACGCTTTATTGAACTGTAGCAATACCAAAATCAGACTGAATTACGTACATATTGGTAATTTTGTAGTTCGAATACTTTTTGAACTCTTACATTACCAAGGCTTCATGTCTATACGGACCATTTTTTCCACGCGAGCATCCCACAAAAGTAGAAGAAAAAATTAAATATTTGAAAATGCACAATGAAAAAAAATGAAATTAAAATAATTATGATTTCAGGGTTTCATAGCACACACAACTATTGTCGTACGTTTAGATATACGTTTCTTAGGATGCTTATACGAGTACCAAATCTCTAACAAAAATATTAAAATGGACACAATCATGCCAATTGCAAAAATGACCATAACGAGCCTACCAAGTATGTTGATCTCGGTATTAATCTGATCGTTAGAAACCTCTTTATTTGGCTGGTACATCTGTACGTACTTGAACTTTGATCTGATCCCAGACTCGAGGACCCGCAACATGAGCATGTTGAATTTCTCCACGTAAGGCGAACTCTTCTCATACAAAATCATTTTTGGGATGGACACGGAGAAGGGTGTGGTCATTTTCATGATCATTTGGAGATTAATGTAACGTTTCTTAAAATCGAAGAGCAAGTAGCGAGCTGTCATAACATCGCACAAGCAGATGACCCCTTTTCTGCGCAAGAGAAGATCTGCACAGGTGCCAATGTGGGACACATTTATGGCTTTTTGTAGAATGCTCTTGATGTTCTCGTTCTGGATCCCAACAAGTGCGCTCTGAAACGCTCCATCGATGTATACCGCCAAATCCGAGCTATCGATGTCCTGTACTGTGTCAAACGGCCTCGATTTGTGGATCAACTTCGTTTCGAGTAAAAGCATTAGGAAGTCATTCCCTTGCTTTAATGATACCCAGTAAATGAGTAGAAATAGCAGCCTCTCACTAATTTTGAACGGCGTGCGAGGTATTGTCCAGCTCAAAAATATTCTCATGATGTAGTTTGGATGCCAATACAGCTTGTCAAACTTTAAAACCCGATTTACAAGGAAGTGGAAAAAGAAGATAAAAATTATGCTCAAGAGAATGACTATGTACATCTTGGAGGAAATATGAGTCTGGGTCCGGGAAATAACAGGGACTAGGGCCACAG